>RPOG01000081.1:847788-1055628 GCA_008086565.1 Thalassoma bifasciatum
ATGACCTTAAAGTCATTCAGCTACAGAGGCAGATTTATAGTTGCCCTTGGAACATTCTAGGTTTGAGCCCTGACAATGCTGCAGCAGAACAACAAGTTTACTCCAACTATGCGTTCAATGGAAGTAATCATTTCAGCCCATATGAGCACCTTTATGGACGGTAATCATTTCAACCTATATTGTTCTGACAATGCAGCAATTTTATTACTTTTTTCTTCTGGAGAGAACAAAGACAATGTTGTCCCTGGTAGTACATAACATAACCCCTCAACAACCTAAAGCTTCAGTAAGCAATTTTTTTAATTCATTCATCTACTTCTTATCTAGTTCAGGGTCGCAGGTGGCTGGATCCATTCACAGCTGTCTTTAAGTGAGAGGTGGGGTACACCCTGGACTAGTTGCCAGTCCGATAAGCAATTTAAAAGAATGACTGTTTATTAATAGAAATGGCAAATCTCATTACATGAAGTGAAGCCAAAATATTCCCTTAATAGGTGCTGACATATTGCACCAATGACATATTTTGGAGCCGTTACATGTGCAGGGAGGATCTGGTTGGTGTTGCTGTGGGACAGGTGTCACACAATTTGGGGGATTTCTGAAATCAATAAGGCACTTGAATTATGGTTCTACTCTTCAGTTCCAAACAGCAACTCAAATCTTTAAGGATTAAACTTCAGTGAGAATTTTGCAGTGAAGTTATCTTCAGCGCCTGGAGTCCTGACACAATAAGTCATTTGTGTAACACTATGTTGTCAAAGTTATGAGGCGAGGATCCTTTTGGATTGAATGGGCAAGCTCTGGCTTAGAAAAATGAAGCCCATATAGATGTACCAAAAGCTGCAGTTCATTGAGTATTTATTTGAGGCTGCAGAAAGACTGGAAATCAAATATGCATTTAACAAAAAAATAAATAAATAAAACAAAAAAACTATTACAGCATTAAAGAACTTGTTTATGTAACTTTGGCAAAACTGAAAGCAAGATTCATTTTGTGTTCTACTGTCCAGTCTATGATGGTTTAAGAGATTCACTTTTTAGGAAGATGTGCTGACTTCTTCCAATTGTATGACTATAAGAACTTTGTGTGCTCATTCATATAAGGAACTTTCACCACAGAAATTTACATCTGCAACCTTGAGAAAGAAGACAGACTGTTTTGACTTCTGCTGAGCTGAGAAAATGGCAAATTTGTAACTGTTGTGAATTTTTGTGTGAATCGATGTGCAATGTAATTTCTGGTGTCTTATGAGCACTTAATGTGCATGACACATCAATAGAATAAAATACAAATACATTCACAGCCTAATTCAAAAATGGGCTTGGGTCAAACTTCATGATGTGATTGTTGGGCGCCTTTTAGCTGTTGGTGAGGAGGGCCAAAGGCTACTTCACTTCCGATGTAATTGGATGCTTCATTTTATCATCAATGGTTGGCACACATAGGCAAAGAGTATGTCCATATTTTGTACAGTCTGTGGTTGGACCATAGCATGTGATTAAAATCGTGGCTGAGCTTTATTGGGAAAGATGAAGTGCGAGAAGTTTGGCACAGACATTTCACACAAGGAAAGAAGTATATCCAATATGTTCCAGAATTTACTTTATCATAGCCTGAATTTGAGGAAATCTTCTGTATTGGATGTGTTGTAGTCCAGTCACAGCTGTTGAAATGTTTGATAATATATTTTTGCTGAATTCAAGTAGCAAGATGGATGAGAAGAAAGTGGAGACAGGTCTGTGCAAAAATAAGACTTTTAGTGAAGGGGTCAAACCTTTTCTCATATTATTGCGACACAGCTTTTAGGCATAAAAATGGATTATGTTTGTTGAATTTTTGTATTTTTTGGTTATTGTTTTGAGTAGACAGTCAGCAAAGGAAACTAAAATTGTTTGATTTACTGTGTTGGTGAAATTGACGTGTCCATACTTTTTCAAAGACCTTGTGACAAACTCGCAGAGAATAGCTACTTGGTTATGTAGCTTCCCTCAACTCTGAGGAGGATTTTCACACCTTTCAGGATTTGTTTTGGTTTCTCTCAATACTTTTCTGATTAAAGCTCTGACCACTCTTCATTGATACTCAGTACTGAGGAGTAAAAGAGTAGCAGGTGTCTGATAACTGGTTACTGAGTGACCAAAAAGATGCATATTTTCCTTCAGAGATGGTAAAGGCCAAGATCAAGCTGATAATGGAGCTGCGTTCCTTGGGGCATTAGTGACATGGCTCCTCTGTAACTACTTCAGCTGTTATAGACTTCACACATACTTTTAGGATAATTCAGTGAAGAGGTCACAAAAACTATTACAGACAGGAAAAAGAAATGACAGAAATCAGACCTAAATCAATACAGAAAATTTGTATCATGAGTAGTCAGCATAAAAGACAACTCACAAAGGAGCGAGGGAAAAAAAGGAGCTGCTGTATGCAAGGATCAAACATCACATACTCTCATAGGTTGAGGGAAGTAAAAGCAGAGCAATGTTTAACATCTTGCATGGAAATGAATCCATCACAGTAAAAAGGCAAAATGTCAGGCAGACATTCCAGGAAATCTTGCAGCAGTATAAAAGCCATCAGAGAAAAAAAATCTCCTCATTCTTAACTTGATACATATCAAACAGGATAACACTCTCTGTCCACTCCTTATATTGAGTGGAAGTCTCTCTACAGTCAACAGCAGGACACCAGATTTGACCTAAGAACAAACAGACCTCTGAGCCCTGCTCTGGCTCGGGGGGACATACTGCTCAGAGAGTTGAGCATGCTAACACTTGAGGCAGATTTGTTCATCACTTTCAACAAACAGACTTGTACTAACTACTGACCTCGTGAGGAAACTTACATAACTACATAACAGTGCCTGGTTTTGGTCCAGGACCGTTTGGATGCCTGTGATCACAGCTGTTAACGACAATAGCATGAACCATTAACCATTAACCCCATCAGCTGTCAGCCGGATACGACAACTTCCTCTTAACGGTGACTGATCAGTCAAAACATTTGTGATCCACAGTAAGACAGAGGAAGAAAAGACTCATTTATTGTCATCAATTTGTTTTTTGGAAAAGGCTTAAAGCAGTCCGTGGTGTGATATTCATTGAGATATTAAAGTGGCTGTGAGGAGAATCTGCATGAAGATTGTAGTGGCTCCATCAGTTGGAGGACTCGCGCAAACTGTCACTATGTATTTGTTTTGAAAGTGAAAGTGAAACTAGACTGATTCTTCTTTTCAAGACTACTTTTTACAAGTTTTTACCAGATCAAACACAATGAGGTAATGTATTTATCAACAATTTTTTAGCGCGGTTGTCTCAAACGTGATAACAAGCAAACTCTGTTGGTTCGTTTGGTATTTTGGTAGACAGCTACATTCAGTGCTACTCACAGCCCAGTGCTCGGAGACACATGGGTACTGTGCTACGTCAGTGAATCCTGGTTATGTCCTGCCAATACTTATCTACAAGGCAGAGCAAACGTGATCTGGTTATTCAACAGATCACTGTAATATAACTGCAGCATGATGGTTGGAATTAACATTAACACAAACAGCTTGGTTTATGCTTTAGCTTATAGCCCATGCTCTATCACTCTCCTGTTTAGCTTTCCTCTGCTCTTCTTTCCCTTTTTCTGTCAGACAGTCCAGTGTCCACTTTCACTGCTAAATAAATTGCAGAAACTGTTTTCAGTAGAGAAAACACAAATCTCTCCTCTTTCCGCTAAATTTCAACTTCAGCATGCCGTAAATCAATCTGGCCCAGTCCAAACCTGATCAGGAAGCTAGGAATTAGCATTTAACAATAACCTAGTTAAAAACTGATAACCTCATTTTAAATCGGGTAGTGTGGTCAGATATGTACATCTGCATATGAGACTTTGTCAAGATAACTTGGAAAGTCCTCACAGCCCCTTTAACAAAAACTAAAAAAAAAAAAACAGAAGATGTAGGGAATGAAAGCCATTTCAAAGCTTAAAGGTGCAGGTCATTTTGTTTTGGCAGTGTCTGTCTTTGTTTGTACATCACTTCAACTCCTTTTTTTGTGTCATGACATGAGGGGGAACTGAAATGCTTTCAAACAATAAGGTTAAAAGTTGCTTGAAAATCCACAACTTAGAAAGCCATGAATGGATATGTCCATTTTCTTGCAGCACTACATCTGAGACATTGAGCAGAGCACAAAGGATGGAGTGATGGTATTTGTAGTTCCCACCTCTGTCCACTTTGCTTTTCTGTGGCTAAACCAGAACCACGTTTCAGCCCAGGAAATATTTGTTCTTGTGATATAGTGACATTGAGGATACCGTTGCGTCCTCACTAGAAATAGTTACCAGGTGCACACACAATATATCATGAACTCTGTGAGCGAGGAACTGGATCCTGGATTGACAGTAATGACTCTGAAGAAAGTTTGTGCCTGTGAAAAAAAACATGTCGATCATGCTATTACTCATTGCAAAAGCCTTGAAACCAGCTGTCACATTAGCATGCAGCAATCTTGCAAATAAAAGCCATGTGCTAAATGTATAAAACACCACCATCAATACATAAATTTGAACTCTTCTTTACTTGAAAATAAATCATGAAAGAATGACCACGTGTCCAGTAGAGCTTTGAGTGATTACTTTAGTGCTTTGACATTTGCTACAGCAGTAATGAGGAGAGTCTGTGACAGCTGTGTCACTTGCAGCAGCCTATATCTTCAGCTGAATGCTGGGAAGGAGGCATAGTGTGGCCAAACACTGGCACTCTCTCTAGATAATGATGGCTCACCCATAGAGAGGCAAAGAGAATGTGTCGAAGTCTGAAGGAAAGTGTGCGCATGTGTGTTTCGCTCAGAGAAAGAAGTGAGTGAAGGAGGAAGTGTATTAGAATGTGTGTTTGTGTGAATGTGTTTGTGTTTGTGTGTGAATGTGTTTGTGTGTGTGTTTGTGTGTATGTGTGTGCGTGTGTGTGTGTGTGTGTGTGTGTGTGTGTGTGTGTGTGTGTGTGTGTGTGTCTGTCATTGCCAAGATGGAATCAGAGCCTGGGAGAGGAGGCAGAGCTGGGACATAAAGACTAGTAGTATAAAAACGAGTGGGCTGAACATGCTCAACTCATACAGTGCACCCCTTGCCGTCAAGCAGGGCGACGATTTGCATGTGCACACCAGCAGCCTTGAAACGCCAACTACAGTATGTATTCTGCATCTAAATTAACCAGCCAAATCAAGCATGGCTCTTTGAAGCTCCATGAAATGTATGCAAAATGTAGCTACTTCAGCCTTAGCAGCCCGCTCTTTTCTCTTTCCCTCTTACTGTCTGCTTGCAACAGTTGTTTTAATGCGTGCTAAAATTCTGATAGTTGTGAATTGGAGCCATTAGTGAAGAATAACAGAGAATACAGAGCCCCATTATTTTCTGGACAGGAACAGAAGTGACCTGAATCACACAGAGAGAATCAGACAGTGGCTGTTTGTAAGGTTTTAAGATCATAAGTGCGTTTCTGGTGTTTTGTAATGAGGAGAGCTATTTCATTCTATTCTTTGTTTTCGAGCTTTTGTGTTATTTTTCAGTCCACTCTCTGCTGCTGTATTATATTCTATATTCTCCTACTTTTAACACTGCTTTTAATCTCTCCTGTTCCCTTTTACTGTACCCCATTAGTTTTACTCTGTATCTTTTTCTATTTTTATATCACGCACTGATGAACCAGATTGTATTTGACTATTTTACTATGTTCTATTGTTTGTTTTCAGATGATATTACATTCATTTGATTCTATTATTGTCATTGTTTTATGTTCTGTTGAATATGATACAACCTGCCCTCCTCTCCTCTGCTCTATCTTATTCTACTTTATTTAGGTCTGGTCAGATTAATCCAATCTATTTCTGTTACCCAGCTGTGTTAAATACTTGATTTTCACTAACCAAAACCAAAAAGCAAAAAACAAAATTAACTCTCAACAACCAAAGCAATCTCAGATGCAACCTGATCACATGGCATATTTCACCTCAGTGTCTTAGCATGGTGGTGTAGTTAACAGACACAAACATGAGAGTGCTCTTAGAGGCCACTGATCTCTAACAATAAACCAAGTGGAGCAAAATCTTACCTGTCAAACCAGGCAATGGCACATCAGAAACGCGTAATTAAAACTATGAGCTGTAGTGATGACAGAAATGATTTTAAATGTTAAGACATTGCCTTACTTATGTTCAAGGCATGTCAGCTGCAAAGCTCTGAGCAGAAGGGGAGCTACTTCACAACAGAAATGTCAAAAATAAATATATCAGCAGGGGTCCTGTTCACCTTGGCTAACATAACCTTGTCTTGAAATTTTCCATCAGATGCAAATTACAACAAATAAGCAGGCTATGATGTTTTAAAATGGTTCAGTTGGACGGAAAAAGTAGGCATCACATCATTGACACGTATCTATACCATATACATTTTACCACAGTGACCAGCTATCATAATAATATCAATAATTATAATGATCTGAAGGGGCTTCAAGCTCTATGATGTGTGGTAGGTCTTTTTTTCATGAAAGAAATACACTGCAAAAACGGAAATCTAAGCAAGTCATTATGTCTTACTTGTAGTAAAAATTGTCTTATTGTTCTTAATTTTAACCACATTCACCAGACCAGGTCATAAAAATGTCTTATTTCAAGTTTTTTTTAAGACAAAATGAGGTGTAAGTTGCTTGTAACAAGTCAAAAAAATCTGCCAATGCAAGAAATCTTTGAAAACAGGAGTTTTACCTATTAAACAAATTCTTACTTTGCTTAACTGACTTTAGCAAAGAGAAAGACCTGTTTTAATACCTCTTCCTTCACAGCTTATTTGTACTTTCTGCTCATTCCCCCTCTGGTCAGCGTGAAGCTGAAGTGTCACAGATTCTCCTCCCCTTGTATAATAGCCACTCTGCCCCCCCCATCGGTTTTTGGCTGCTGATGGACTGTCACTTCCACAGAGGGGAGTGCAGATAGAGTGACATCCCTCACTGTCTGAGTGTATAGGAACCATGCTGGGGTCACCCAGGGGTGTATTGAGTACAGTATGTAAGTTTCCCAAGCTAAGGAGCTGCAGTCGTATATCACACAGAAGCCGTCTCTGATCTTAAACCTGTCGAGTGTTGGAAATCTGAGGAGACAGGTTTTGTCCCTCTCCTGTGAATCTCTGTGCTTTAAATGGGGGCTTTCATATGTATGAGTCAGATCAGCAGTACACATTTAAAAATCAAATTCCTCACTGCAGGCCCCACAGTCTCTTGTCTCGTGTTGTAAGCAATCACCATGTGAATTAACACTGATTTAGGTTGTAGTTTTTCCTATTTTTAAAAGGATGTAGCAGGAAGTCATACAATTAAAAAGTATGAACCAATAATCTGTAAAGAACTGCTTTCAGCAAAACACACCCAAGATTCACTCTCCTCTGCTTCAGGCATCACAACATTATTTCATTTAATTTCATTTTTATTCTATGCATTTTATCAATCCATGTGTCTAACATTTTACTTTCCATTTGCTCATAAACAGCTTCCTTAAAACTATTTTTATAATGTCACATTCAGTTTCAGTCAGGACTATGATCTGCTAATTACACATTAATTAACCATTAATTATATATTTAAAACAGTAAACTTATACGTGCCACTTTTGAAACACCCTGAATACTCCATCTCAATCTATAAAGGTAGTTTCATACTCTAATCAGTTATATTTCCTTGGGTTTTACTTCTTGTTAGTAACTCTTGGTTTGGGTTGATTTTGGCGCCATTGATGGATAAAGAAGTTTTATCATGCTTCTTTTGATCAATCATGTCCATGTTTAAGTTCCTGGCAGGAAATCTCTTTGGGGTACCAAAAATACCAGACCAAAGATGTCAGCATAAGATGATTTGGCAGCCAACTGTTACTCACTTTGCCTGGCAATGATTTCAAGCATTAAAACGGCTACATATAGATGATCAACCTCCTGTGTCTTATGTAGCTCATACAGAGACAACAGTTCTTTCATAACCTGCTAAAATATAAATTTCATTTTCTGAGTATGTGTTTAGCAGTTAATTTCTTATTTTTTTGTTCTACTCCTGTGTTTACTGTAATGCACTAACAACAACGACATGATTTCTTTGCATGTGTCACCCTACTTGACAATAAATTCTGAATCTGATTCAGGAACATGTACAAAGAAAAGTGCTACATTGAGCTTTCACAAAATAATAAATAAATAAGCATGAATGCATCCTCTCATTTAATTGCTCCTTAATACTTTTCCTGTATCAAAGACAAGCAGAGGTAATAACACCTCATTCAGCTTTGAAAAATTAGCAGCCTAAACGCTTAGTGAGGACACTTAAGAAGAGGAAAAAAGGAGTCTGTGCTGTGTTGTTGTTAGTCATCTGTGATCCTGTCACTCAATGCTGTGGCGGCATAGGGTCTGCTTCCTGTTAACAAGATATGTTTACAGCATCAGCATTGGGCTCCCACCGTCTGTGTGTCTGTGCATTTACACTGCATGTCACTTCTCAGGATGGATGCATCCTTGTGTCCGTTACATATTAACTGATCAGGAACTGCCATCTTTGGGGAGACAGATAGTGTCGTGGTCCCCCCTGCTCGTCCACAGTGTCCTAAGAGGCTGAGGCAGGCCTTCCTTTGTCATGGAGCCAAAATGGTGCCCGGTGGCAGGATGCTGGGTCTAACCATTAACTAGATTCTTGTCACTTGCTGCTTGCTTCTAAGGTGACAAATCACCAAGTCTCTCAGAACTTAAACCGGAGAAATATTAACCCTCTCTCAGCTGGGGCTCTTCCTCCAGCGTCCTGTAGATAAATGAAGAGATGCTGATCCTTCCATCACCATCAGCTCGTCCTTCCTCCTACTCATCTTCTCTCTGTGTTTGTGTCTCTGCTGGCACCACTGACAGTGGCGTCTTGTGAAGGAGGCAGAGATTGATATGATGAGAGGTAGACGTGCTGTTTCCTGCCTCTGGATGAGAGAACAAGATAATTTATGGACTCATCACTTTGTAGATTGTTAAACAGGTTTTTTTTTTCTTTCTGAAGTGAATAACCCTCAAAGAAATTATCATTATGAACAAATGGAGAAGTATGATTGAAGTTGAACAATCACTTAAACAGTAGCAGTGCCGGTACAATCAAGGGCTTTAATTTATGTAGCAGATTTTCTTCAATTGTGATCTCCTACTGCACCTGAATGTTTCACTGCCATTTTTAATGTGACCGCGTTTCTCTTCTTATGGCCCATTCACTCTGCCCCTGAATGCTGTAGGTCTCCCTGTGTTTAACACCTCTGAATTTTGTCTTCATGAGGAGTTAAAAGGGTGACAGGTTTAGCTGTTGCCTCCATCATTAAATCCTGTACCCCCTTCATAAAGTCAGCTAGACCTCCACGGTGTCTCAGTCCCGTGCAGTAATGGCTGCTCGTGGTCCAAATGGACTGAAGAGCTTTCATGTGTCCTGAACAGTCTACTCCTCTCATTACAGCTCGTAGTGGTCTCACATCAAACAGCCTCATTATTTTTTTATCCAAAGAGGAAGCGCAAGTGTGTGATGAGTTTGGAGCTACAAAGTGAAAAAGTGACTAGCAAGTTCAAATAAAATCTGCACTTTATGGATCTGCTATGCAAGCAAAATGTAACAGAGATTAAAGGGTTTCTCCAGATTGGTGACATGGGAGCTTCAAGTCAGTGATTTTACTCCTATTTATGTATAATTTGTTGCATATCAAAAATGCTTTAACTCCTAAGCAAGCTTGAATCTCCTGTTTGCATGCTGAGCCTTTACTAAATCCAAAAAGAAAAAGATTAACATCAGCATCTCGTATAACAAAAGACTTTTCACAGTCTGGTCATCAGACTGCAGTAATGTTTTGATATCTTAGAAACTATCACATGAGCTCTCAGCTGAGTTCTGCCTATTTATAGTTTTGAGCATTTTTACATCATTTGCATAAAAAGCCACCATTAGCAGCCTAATTTAATATTGGCTGACAACAAGTTGACAAGACAGGATCAAAGGTTAAGCTAACACACAATGCCTGTTAACTCTATTAACATGGAAATGAATGCAACAACTCAACAGCCTGTTGTCATACCTACAGTGAACAGCCTAAATAAGTTGCAGGGGAAAAAAAAAATCACAAGGGCCGTACTTGATAAGACATACTCGTGTTACTATGGCAACATCCATGGCTCAAGCTAAGAATGCAGAGATGTGGATAATCAGTGTCATTACATGTGTTTTTTGCTATAAGACCTGTGTTTTACTACATCAGGACACTAATGTGGTCATAGTCAGCAGGATTAGCTTTCATTCAGAAATCAGTGCTACTATGGAAATATATGTGCTTAGTTGAGAGCAACACAAAGGCCCCTGTCTGTCATCATGTCTGTATTTCAGACATGCAGCACACTGCTACATGCAGAGACATCACTTGGGCACTGCACTGATTTAAAGCAGAAATAATGGTGCACATTACACAGATGAGAAATCACTGATGAGTTATGTCCTCTTTTAAAGTGTGTCAGTTTAATATTAGTTCCAATCAACACATAGTTTATTTAAAAGAGATTTATTAAAAGAAGTTTGTAGGTGTAACAGAGCATATTCTGGCTGCTTCAGTAGGAACAGTGGAAACAAACTCCACAATTTTGCAATTAAATCAAAGCTATTATTGTATTCTAATTTGACTAATACACAATCAGTTACACTATTTAGCATGTATTTTAATGTTTGAAATTTTAGTGAGAGGACATGACCACACTACATCTCAAAAAGGCATTTAAAGAAATGTATGATTTGTATAAAATTTAGACACTGACTCATAAGTTGCTGTAGTTGTAGTCACAACATTCCCGCAGAATAGAGGTGAATTTCTCCAGCACCAACTCCAAGTTACAGCAGCACTGTTTCTCAAAGAGACGTAAATAAATCTTCAAGTGGTTTTCAAATCTTTTATAGTGCCCTGATATTTGGCCTCCTCGCACACATGCTGTTTTTTATAGATGCTGGACTGTGTTAAAATAACCACAACGCTTACAGTTGAGTTGCATTGTATTTCAGTTACTGTGATCATGATTTTTCTAACTGTCAATCAGGAGTTTTGTCACTTTATATCCCCTTATTAAGCATTATTGACACTGAAGGTGATTTATTGGTATTAGCTGAGTTCCCACATGCAGGTATGCAGTTTTATTGTAGCAAGATGAGTGTAAATAGACAGCAAAATCCTTTTTGACTTCTTCATTTGAGGAAGCCTGGGTTGTTGGTTGTGTTTTGTACTGTATGTGTGGTATGTGATCTTGCAGAAACTAAGCCTTTGTGAAATATATTTACTTTATTACAGAACATTACATGGCAGTCAAACAAAAAAACACAATGTACTGCTATATCATTCACATTCATGAAGTGCTTGAAACAACAGAATAATACAGATAAACCATGTTGAGACATTAAGTCTGCCCTGTAAACACTTACAGACAATTCTGAAATCTGATTTAATCTTACCCTGATGGATAAAAAACTGTATTAAATGTCTGTCAGTCACCAGTTTTGGATTCATGATTGTGTATTACTGGTGCCCCCTGCTGTTCATGCCCTTTACTACCTCTTCCTCTTTCAGAGGCTCTGGGGACTGGATGCTTTTATGTTATTGACCCGTTTAGCTGCAGGTTATCGAACCTAACATGACCTATTGAACTGAATCAATCGGTTGGTCAGACAAATATGATTCCTTCTGTCTAAGATATGATAATGCCTGAAATACACTGGATATATAATATCTAAAAATAGCTATAATTATCCTTTAAGATGAATTTATAATGTTATCAGCATTGCTACGGAAAGAAGTTTCCTCTTCCATTGATTTAACATTTGATGCATACAACACTTCATAATAAGAGGCTTAATGTTACTTCAGTACCGCGCATGTTGCAGCCATTCCCAGTGTCCTCTCCCTTCTACTTTATTTTGTGAATCCTCAAAGCCAAAAACAAAAATAAACTCTGGGCTAAACATTTCATTGTACAAAATTGTCAGACATGTGTTGTGGTTGCTAAGCAAACAGTGACTAATAATATCTACATGGAAGAGGTTTGCATTAGTGCAGCAAGCCAAAGCACAGCATGTCTCAGTCTCTACCAATCTAAAGACAATGAAGGTTCACCACACTGTAATTACCACACAATGAGTTTGTCACTCACTTCTCATAAATATGAATAAGGAGGGATGGATAAAGGTGTTCGGTCTAAATTTGCCACGATTTTTGACGTGAGAGTGAGAAAACGGCCCAGCATCATATTCATCCTATCAAAATGTCCCGAAGCAGAGAGTTTTTAAGCTTTTGTGTGTCAGTCTTTCCCTGTCATGACTGGATGAGTGCGGCATGTAGAGGGCGTAGAGGGGTAGAGATTGATGTAACAGGTTTGGGTTTTTACTTTTTTGTACTGATGAAAGGGGTACCATTTTTTTTTCAGAGAACAGACTGAAGGTGTCAGCTGTTACTGTGAATGTATGAAAAGCCCAGAGGCAGACAGTATCCCTACTTTTTAAGAAGGAAGAAACACTTGGGATTTTTTTTATCATCGGGTTAATCAAAATGTCGACTGAATAAAAAGAAAATAATGAGTATTTGTCCTCACATCTCCAGGTACCACTATTAGTACCACCAAACTAAGCCTGATCAAATTCATACTAACTGCATGGTACCCCAAAATGACGGATTTTAAATGAACTGCACTTGTGCCTTGTTCAAAAAGATAAGCCCCTCCCATTAATGCTCAAATTTTAATGCTTTTGCCTGAGTAATAAGTTAGTTAACCGACTAAAGAGCTCTTGGTGACTACTGCAACCCAGACAGCATTGCCACCTTCAAAAAGCACACACCCCGTCTATAAGAGCTTGAAATACTGGCTCTTCCACCATCCTGGTGTTATATGAAGTTAGGCCCATGAGTGGATCCAAACTACTCATCTTCTCTCCAGGATACAGAGAGAAATCAGGAAGTAGAAGCCTGTTTGGGTCAGAGGTCTTATTGCCTACCCTACACAGAGTAGGCAATAAGTTTCCATGCACAGAAAAATGTATAAGAACATTTTCTTATTTTTCATATTCCCTTAAAGATGCATTTAACAAAGGAGCAACACAATGAAATTGATCCAATGACTGGGTGTAAGCAGTCATATGGTTGCACTGAACTTTAACAGGAAATATGGAATAAACACAACACACAACACCTTGGCAAAACGTATCATTCACACATCGCCACCGTCATTACAAGCATGACTTTAACTATGCTAATGCAAGGTCATCAACAGCCAAAAATATGTGTTCTTGAAACAGTAGTAATCACAAAGAGCACATTATATAAATAAAAATGGTTGCCCAACATAAATCTTTTATTCTTGGAAATATATGTCCCCCCATATACATAGATATAGATGTAGATGTGGATATAGATATCTTCAATATCTCATACTGCAATATGATTTTTTTTGAGGATACAAAGTTATTTGCCCTAACCCCCCCCCCAAAAAAAAAAAAAAAGTGAAACAATCAATATTCTCATCTTAACCAGCCATGATAATCAATGTTAAGCCCTACCAGCTGAGGAGCAGTCATAGACAGCATCATCTAAAACAGAGCATTGGCTCCATAAAAGCAGGTGTCAAAACAAACAAATAAACAACTTCAACATTAAATTCAAATAAAAAAAAAAAACAGTTGATGCTCATCTCACTGTCAAATAAATTCCATGAATAGTATCAGAAGTATTGACCTTGCACATAATCACACAAAGGTCATTAAGGATATTGACATGTCTTGTACTGACTATGACACATTCTTTCATTTAAGATGTTATTTAAGATTATGTCATGCATCAGACTAACAGATGAGTTTTTTTTTCACGAAATGAAAATGAAATAAGGTGACCCCAGTTGTTTATTTCACATATTCATGTAGAAGATTTCCCAGGTGCCAAACTTTGATTCTGTGACAATTTCCACAGGAGCAATAAATTGATACCTGATTTGTGAATGTGTGTAGTCATAATGCAGACACACTTAGATATGAAGACACTAGTCAATCATCACAACATGTTCTTCTCATGCTCTAGAGATAAAAACTACTAGAATTCAGCTTTACATTTTCAACAGTTAGGGGAGTTTACAATTAATTACTTACTGGTCATAAAGAACTCACTGTGCCTGAGATCTTATACAAGTTTCAGAGGAAACTCAGAGGAAGAAGAAGTTGACATAGGGCATGAATAATTTTAGAGTGTCAGGGGTGTGATGAATTATGGTCCATTTGACATCTTAATGTTCTGTGTACTTTCTCAGAATGATCTAAAGGTGAACGCACTAAATGAATTCTATGAAAAAAAGTGAACTCAGAAGACAAAGGGGCTTAGACTTTTTAATTGCAGCTTCAAATTAAGGCCAGCTTTTAACTTGTAATGTATGAAATCACAGCTCTGAGTGTGCTCTCTATGACAACTATTTTATTGGCCTTCAGCTAAGTTTATCAAAGTTGGGTCTATGATATCAGCTAAAGTACAAAGGGACAGTTGATATCTGTTTCTCAAGTCTTGTCTTTGTTTTGTTACAGGGAACTTCATTCTTTATCTTCAGTAAATCACATACATTTTGCAAGAGGGAGCTGTTTGCTGGTTGGTACTGAGAGCTGGAGGGAACGTAATGTTCATGTCATGTTTATTCTAAGTCAGTGTGCTCAGGTAAAGATGGGTGAATATGGGAATACATATGTTGGCGATATTGAATATTCAACAGTAAATGTAAATGGCAGCCTGTTTAAGATGTACTTCTCAACATTGGCCAGTAAGTGGTGCCTTAGCTCCTAAAAGGAATCCTGCAACTTTCTCTCCACTAGAGAAATACACCTGTTCTCGAACACACTCAATCACACAAACTAACACTCAGCTTTCTTTAAAATAGCTGATCACATTTTTGAGTTAGAGTAAAACTTAGAACCTATGCTCAGCATTCACTGAGGACCAAGCCCCATTATTTTCAGCCAAGCACTTTGCCAAATTAGTGCCTTCCAGCTCAAATCACAGGTTTGGATGTTTTTAATAGTTAAGTACAGCAGCTGAAATACGATAATGTTTCTTTTTATTCACATCCATTTAGCTGTGTTAATGTTATGAGCCTCATATTCTTTTCTGGAAAAAAATGCAGTCAGGAAACCAGTTACATATTTGTGTGATGGCTTGTTAACTAATGGCAACTCATTTTTATCTGTTTCATAAAACAAGCTGAGAACATTATATGACAGTAACTACTTTGAGACCAGAAGCTGCCAAAGCATTTTGACAAAAGAAGGACACGGACAAAACCCCTATGAAGTAAGTCAGACAGAAAAAAATGTCACATCTCATGGATTTTGAAGGTTAATTTTCCTTAAACCACCTGTTTGTCTCAAACTCACTTTCTTTAACACTTTAAGTCCCCTTGACTTGTGAACATAATGACTTCCTACCTTGTAAATTTTCCTGCAGGGCCTGAGACCTTGCAACAGGATGGTTTTCCAAGTGATTCTAAAATCTTTTGTCATACTGGAGTTTTCTGTATCCAGTTTTACAAACAGGTAATTTTGAAATTTACCTTCAAAATAAAAGCACAAACCGGAAGCAAGCAGCACAAAAAAAATGGACAACATTATATGATTGATGTTTATTTAAATCAATAGTGGATATAATTTTTCGAAAACATAGTTTATTAAAATATTTATCTGAAAAGTTATCCAAAATGAAGGTGAAGTCAAACCTGAATTTTGAATTTTAAGATCAAGTGTATTGAACAAAAATTATGAATCATACATAGAAAAAATACTGAATTACAAACTAACAAACTTTTACAGACTTCACTAAATATTTGAGCCTTACCCTGTCAGACAAATTGTCCAAAATCTGAGGCTTTTGAATATTTCTTTTTCTTTTTTTGGAACTTGTGCTATGAGCAGCACACACACCTGTTTTCAAGCATCTGCCTGCCATTAGCTAACACGAACATATTAATATTGGTGTTGCTTTCTTCAGTCTCCTCCCCATTATCATCCAAAGCATCTGCAAAACTTAAATTCAAAGTCTGTGATTGTCACAACCAACAACATGCACTCTCACATCCTCTCAAATTGTCTGTAACTTGTAGTTGCCAAACTCTGAGATCAAAAATTGTCATGTTGAAAATGGCACTAACATCATTTCTTGCTTTACATTGAGTCATAATACAAAGAAAATTAATGAAAAGACATGTTTATTAAAATTTTCAGCATGTAAATAAAAGAGGGATTGATTTTTCCCTAAATGTAGATACTGCAAATTCTTATTCCGTTTCATTATAAATAGAAGAGAGAGAGGAGAGAAAGTTCCTCTGCCATAGTCTAATATGTAGTTCATTTCTGTGTAACAGGAAGTAATCTGCAACATGGATACAATTGTATTGTAATGTGTTATATTCATGTTGCAGATTACTTTCTGTTACACATTTAGGTTTTATAAACATACGGTCTTGTATAAAGTACTTGAAAGCAGTAATGCAGTAAAATGACAAGTGCCTTGCCAGAAAATGACTCTGGTTGAGGTATAAGGCACCTTTTAGAATAACGCTTGAGTAAAAGTCTTAAAGCACCTGATATTTAGAGTGAGTAAGCATCAACACTGGACATACTGGGATAAGCAAAACTTCTTCTTCTTCTTTGTGCTTGGCAGTCATTATGCCTAAAACTTAAACTTTTTCAGAGTAAAAGTACACATTTTATTCAGGAAATGTAGTGGAATAAGATTAAAAGTTGTCAGAAATATATATAACAAAGTAAAGTATAGAAATGTGAAAGTTCTACTCAAGTACAGTAACAAAAGATTTGTACTTGGTTTCTCTACAACACTATAAACAGCACAAATCACTATGGCACAGCTGAGAACAAGTGTTTTCCCTACACCTCACCAAAATTTTGGGTTGGCCTCCTGACTTGCTTTCATCTTGATGGATCCCCTAAACAACAAACAAACCCATGCTGATTCCCTATGCCTCCCCCTGGACATGGTTGGGGAACATTTTGGTTGGATGATTGACAGAATGTTGGGTTGTAAAAGCTGTGACACGTGAAATAGATTATCTTATAACCTCTGTGTTTATTTGACTGATTAAAAAACTGAACAGCAGCAGCAGCAGGCGGGACTAAATGGTTTGTAACAGCTTGAAATGTAGATCTGTGTGAATGGAGCATGATGTGTGTCAATCTGTCAGTCTCATTACTCTGTCTGTCCACACCCACAGGCTAACACATAGGTATAGAGTCATCTCCTTAATGGGGAGATGGGAGGGATGTGCTTTATTATGATTAACGTGTTTGCATCTCTCCCTCTCTCTCTCTGTTTCTCTCTCTCCTCTCTCCTGATCGTCCTCTGCAGGCCTGCTGCTCTCTGCTGCAGAGAGGGGCTGCGTGACGTCAGTGAAGGCTGGAGCAGTTTCCTTGGTTGAAGCGAAAGAGGAAAAAAAAATGGGGAGAAGATTGCGAGGTGAGTGAGAGTCACATTTCTTCTTGTTTTTCCAACCCCACTCTTCACAGCACATTTGCGTCTCTTTGCGTGTTTGTGTGTGCGTGTTAGGTTGCTGCGTATGTTTACAATTATCGCTTCATTGACGCCGCTGCTGCTCCTGTGCAACAAATTTATGCAACGTCAAGTCCAGCGATGAGCCAGCAGCGCTGCTGGAAAACCAGAGGAAATTCGGGTTTGTGCCAGGCTGTCGTCCCTTTAATGCCACCGCTTTCTGGGTAAATTCATCTGACCGGGCCTGCTCTTCCATTTGAAGTCTTTCTCCTGGTGTGTGAGCATTGCTCCATGATGACATTTGGTGGTGCCGCTCGTCCACACCCACATGATACGCTGCGTGTGATTGATCCATGTGTGCGGTGCAGATATGAGGACCATTGATTCTTTCAGCGCCCAAAGTGACAGTGTTTACTGTATTAGATCGATAAGTGGTTGTCAATCGAGAGCTTGGATCAGTTTACAGGAGACTTTGACCGGCCTGTTTGGCCTGGTTGTGTTGAGATTGTACCTGCTGTCAAGAGATGTAAAGATGTGCAGGATGAGATCTGCTCATGAAGCGTGCGCACAGCTTCAACCTGTTTAATTTAATGTATGCATGCTTTAATAATTCACGTACAACTTGAGAATTAAATACATTATTGTCTTCTTTCGGTTGTGCTCGAATGCAATTTCATTATTTATCTTAAATACCCTGCTCCTAGAAGCACATTTGGACTGTAGAGGACGGGGAAGGTGCAGGAAAGTCATGACTGTAATTTTAAAGCACTCTCGGGATGATATTCCCGTGGGACGCCTCAAACTCGCCTGGTGTGCCTCAGTTGTGGAGGCAGCACGGTGCTGGAGTTTGGAAACTATCATGTGACTTCAGTGCATGACAAATCTGACTCAGCCAGTCAGTGGGCCTCAGCCTATGTGCTGCTGTGTTTGTAGAAACCAGAACTGGCATAAGTTAAAGCTGTCAAGAGAAGAAATGACTACAAGGAAAGACTGAATATAAAAATGTTGAATGGGATTATATTAACCTGTCATGAGATAAGCTTTTTATTCAGGGTTCAGGACAGGTTATTTTCACAGTAGGCTACCTGCAGTATTCAGCAGTCATGTAACCACCTGTCATCACAGACAGGTGATTCTCCATTGATCACATGAGACAAGAAAGTCATGCTGATGTAGATTATCTTATATGTGGTAAAATCCAGGGCATGCATGGGATATTCCCACTGGAGAGCTGGTGTGTGGGTATTTTTATGTTACTCTGTATATAGCTCTCAAAACTATGGTAGTGAATCACATATTCATTTATTCATTACCCATGATGCCACAGCACAGAAACCTAGATATGAATATGTTATCTAACTGTCTACTTATCCGCCCATCCATCCATCCATCCATCTGTCTGGCTTCAGGTTCATGGATCTGACTTGGCCTGTCAGGATGCTGTCAGTCATTTTATGTATTCACATTCACACATTAAAATGTAGAGGTTTTAAAGTGCATGTGTCAATGTCACATACTACACCTAGTATGTTTACCGAAAGGTTAGGAGTGGTTAAGCTAGCATTGTTGTTACTTCATAGCACACAAAAAACCCAACACGAGCGATCTTTCAGTCAGGCTTTAAACCTGCTTTTTGTTTCTTTACTATATCACTGAAACTCTCTAAACTCATTTCTACTTCCCTAAAAAGGTGTCAGCATGTGAGTCAGTGGCTGAAATATCGTTTTTGTTGTCTTATTAAAATATAATGAAAGGCTCACTTCTTGAAATAAATAAAAAGAAACCGTGTAAAACTCACCACATTATTCAAAGATTCTCTGTATTGATTTGAGAGTCGATTTTCACTGGGGTAATAGCCAGAAAAAGTTTTCTATCAAGAAAGAAAATTCACTTATGCTGGGTTGAGAAATGAAATGGAGTACATGTATGATATTAAACACAATACATCTGAGCACCTGTGGATTCACATAGTTCTTGAACTGTGAGCAAACAGCTGATTGCGTTTGATTGGCTACTCCATATTAAATTAATTTGACACCCTTAGTCTTCAAATAACCCTTTCTCTTCTGATAGAAATATGATTTAAGTTTCATACCTAATCTGAAAGTTTATAAAAAGTTTAGTGTGTCTATCTCCTATCTTTGATTCATCTCCACTTGTGGTCAGAGTGTTTTTCCTTTAAGCTAATCATTCATTTATAAATCTTTCACAGCATCCAGTTCCTCTACAAAACTGTTTCCATGTTTGTGCACAGCAGGCTCAGGCATCTCTGTACTGCTCTGTTATTAATGAAGCTGTCTATAAGAAGGTGTTCATCCAACCTTGACATCGAGATCAAAGATTCAGCCCATGAATCTGACAACTTATCTGGCAGCTTGTGACAGCAAAGACCTGATTAAAAAAATGAATGGTTGCATGATATTGACCAATTTTTAAGGCTCAAATCATTAGTATGAACTCTTTGATTGACATATTATCAGATTCTATTAAATTCCTCCTCATTTCAAGCATCTCTGTTCATAGAAAGGCCATTTCCGGGCTCAGTTCAAAGAGGAAACATTTAATCTGCTCTGATTTCTCACTCCTCTAAGTTACTCGAATATCATTGGAACACAGGCTCAGGACTAATGAGTATAAAAGGACCGCTGAGACAGTTCAAATACAGCCACAAATCACTGAGCCCATTTTCTGCATCATTTCCCTGCGACGTCCTCTACAGAAGCTTGGATGTCCCCAGTTGTATTTTGGCTATAGTGCAAGGGTTTCTAGGTCTTAGTGTACAAGCATAAAACCACATGAATGTGTTCTTTAAAGGCAAAATAAGAAACTGAGACAATACTGTGTCTTATCCAGTGCTGATATGACCAGATATTGAGGCATAGGATGATAGAGGTGACTAATTTGAGAGCATATATGAGAGGGCGGCCCAGATTAATGGCTCTAAATGCTCACTTGATACCATGCATGACTTATTTATGGATCCTATTACCTGTGGAGGGATAATTTTGTGTTTAATTTTATTCCTTCATCGACAAGCCCGTAAATCTTATTTTCTACCATTATAAAAATAAAAAAACGCTAGATAAAAGCAGATATTTCCCATGCTTTTAATGTTCATCTGCACTGTAAATTCATGTCAAATACAAAGCAGAAGATTGGCTCTGTTATTCTTCAAGGACATTTTCCAGGCATGCATACTTCATATATACATGAGGACAGTTGTTTTGTTGAAAAAACATGTGGATCAATAGCAGACAGTGACGAGTCAGAGGTGGTGTCTGTGTGCCGGCTCCCATTTGAAGGAGTCATTTCATCTCATTTAACTATATCCTGGCCCTGTCCTGAGCCTCCTGTCCCATAATGACACTAATTTGGCGTCCCTGCAGTGAACGCTCTGCGGCTTTGACCTTTCTTTTTTTGTCCAGGCACACCTGACTGTTCATATGCTTCAGTGGGTGCTAGCTGAGGTCATATCTTGAAAGTAGGAAGAGCATGTACATGGTTTCTTTCATTGATCGTGTATCTAGTCATGGCAGAGTGACAGACAGCAAGCAGGAAGTGGTTTATGAAGTAACAGTCAAGTTGAATACTGTTTTATACAGACATGGTAGAAGTAACAGGCATACTGGTTGGGTATTAAAAAAAGTTAAAAGTGCCAGGGTGAGCCCTTGTTATGCTAAATCCATGAGCCTCTCACCAAACTTTTGTTTATCTGTTCATCCATTTTACTTATCTTACAGTTGATTTTCAGCATTTTATATGATTTATCTCCAATTTTGTCCCAGCAGCTCCTGAGTGAAATATGTATGTTATGCTAAATAGCAAGTTAGTTGCAAATTTTGTTGAAATTCTGAGCAACAGCATTTCAAGATGTTGATATTCATCTTTATTAAACTAATTATATGTTCTCTGTTAGCTCACAGACAGTTTAATAAAAGCTTTTTGGAATAAAATTTCAAAGAATCGTGCTTTTTCAAAGAGGGATGGGTACAGAATTCTGTACTTTTATGGTAACGACTGAATACTGTTGGTCCTACTGTGTCTCTCACGTAAATCAAACCATGGTGTTTCAGTACCCAAACGTGTGACTGTGAAGGAGTGAAGGAGTATGTGGTTTTCCATGCTTGACATGGGCATGGTATACGTAGAGCTGGTTTTTAATTTGTGTATAACTTAAAAAAAAACACTGCTTAGTTGTAGTTAATTTTTAAGTTGTAATTAGTTTTAGTTTTGGTACTCAGTGAAGTACTGATACAGATTACTGGGTACCAAGCTTAAGTACCTAATCAATTCCAATGTGAAAGGTACACATCCCTATTTTCAACATAATTGTGTAGGTTTGCCCTGTGCTACAAGGTGAGCAGCCCCAGGTAGTGAGACTGTCCTGTCATAAGACTCCCATGGCTTACTGAGGACTAACTTGCTCTGACGTGTGGAGCCTGGGAGGCATGAGGAGCTTTCACTAAATCTCTGGTGGAGTCTTAAGGAATCTTAAGTAATTCATCTTGTATGAAGAGAACATGCTTTGAAAGATTATTGTCTGACTTATTTTAACACTTATAGCTGTGATAGGGCACATTTTACATTGATGTCGAGAAGACTGGGGTTATGCAGTGTCAAACATCTTGCTACAATATTGTCTATTTTTGTCGCAATTCAGATCCTGATGCTGACTGTGCAAATGACTGAGGAGTAGGAAGAGCATAGTTTATATGTGAGAAATACCAGCGATGAAAACAGCTCTGTTGTTTAAGCGTGGGCTGACGCTTGTGTCACACCTCTCATACAGTCCTGGCACCTTCACCATTATGTACAGGGGCGTACTGCTAACTGGTAGGTCAGGGTCAGTGCTGCAGTATCTCTGGGTTTAAGCTTTGCAAAGCACTGACAGCACTGCTGTGATACACCCTGACTCACTCTGCTTGTCACACCTCCAAGCTAAACAAATCTTTATCAGAGAGTGCAGGGAGATAAATCCCACCTGACAGTGAGCTACGGCTCCAACCAGCCTGCAGAGTGAGCTTGGTGACATTTTGGTTTAAGTTTGAGGCTTTTATTTTAATGTTGGGTGAATTCAAACCAGATTGATCAGTCTGTGTTCAGAGCTGAACTTTTAACACTCATGGCTGTATTGTAGCCTGAGAGCCAGCTGATGTTTCATGTGGTGCAGAGTTGAAGAAATCTGTTGCGGTTGCTGCAGCAGAGGCCACAGATAATAGAGACTTTAAATAAATGATGTGTTATTGCAACTGGAGTTTTTGTCTCTTTGTTCATCTTGAGATGTCATCTTTCATAAAGTCAGAACCTTATAAAAAGAAATAGGTTTTAAGAGCTGTTTATTCTTGTATGCTAAAAGGCAAGAAACAAGGATTTTAATGCCCTTCATTGGACACAGGAATTGATATTTAAGGTTAACTGCAAAATTTGTGGCAACTATAAGTATTTTGTAGCTGTAGGATCATTACCCTGATTGATTTTAGTACAGAGCTACAAATACTAAACTTTTCTTAATTGTACCCCCATTTTGCATAGAAGTGCTCAACAACACAAACTGCCAGACACACAACATTTCCCTTGTAAATATTAAAACCCCTTCCACATGGTCTAAGAACCTACATATTGAATCATTTTTCTCAGTTTTAAAGTGCAAACACCTTTGCAGGGCATTATCATCCAAGGCCACCTCCGAGCTTTTGCTTTGCTACAATTATGTCACAAGAATTCACAGAAAATGAAAACAACTGCTTTGATCTTACATATTGAATTCGAACCATAAAGTGCTGTGTGATTAAACGTTCAGAGACATAGCAGTAGGGCAAGGTAGCCAATTTTTTTCTGTTTTTGCAAGTGGCGATGGATTGTGAGCAGAAAGTAGCTAATGTCTTTTTAAGACCTTTAGCAGATGACTGCACTTACTAGAGAGAGAGATTTAAAATGAGTGTAAACCCTGGGTAGGCTTAGCTGGCAAACGATCACCCACTGGGATGGTTGAGTTGCTGTGAGTGATTCGTACAATATTGAAGTATCTAGTCGCACAGATCTACAAAGCCTGTAGTGTAAAATAAATGTGACTGATACTTGTCTCTGTCTCTGTTTGCAGCAGATGAAATGCTGCTGTGATGTCAAAAACAGTTAAATAATGCAGTGTACAAACATGTACAAGTATTTAAGTTCAGAAATACAATTTGGAGAGAACACATACTTTACAGTTATTCTCCCTGTTTAAAAAATACATCTGATTAAATTGCGGTAGAATAGACATCATCTTTTCATTTCAAGGTCTTATTTTGAAGGCCTATGCATCCCTGAATGAAAATCACATGATGGAAAAATCACGCTACGAGCAGGTGTGTTTAAACCACAGACACTTTTTCTCTTACTTGCAGCTTTCTCACACCCACAACCCTGCTCTTCATTATCACCTTTCTATGAGTTTATTTCTTTTATCTGTTTGAGGATATCTGCTTGCAGCTCCTTCCAGACTCCTTGCTCTGGAAGTGTTTTGTCTGCAGTGGAAATAGATGGTGGGAATTGGCTTCCTGCATATTTAAACACCCTTTGACTTCAGGTTACTGCTTTAGAAAACAGTACAAAAAACAGAGCAAGATGTATGCATTTTATATGTAAAGAAGATAGTTCAGCTGTAGGCATGTTGGACTGACCTTGTTAAGCTGTCTGGAAGCAAACATGAGATGGACAAACAGCACAAATGAGATTGTGAGTGTTCCTGGAAAAGAGCCTTAGAAAATAGATTTCCAGTAAAAAAAAACAGTACAGTATAGTTAAATGGTAAGAAAACAACCAATTAAGTTGATGTTTTTAATGGCGGATGTTAGTCAAGAATGTTGCCTACAGCAGAAACGATACAGGGATCTTTACTAATGACTGTGTTTTTCCATCAGCCTTCGACTTATATATGTCAGAAACAAATAAACAGAATATATTTATGCAGACGTGTCATCAGTGTACACAAGCACAACAATAAGATAAAAATAGTATCCCACATCTACGCTTAAACTATGTTTGTAATTTATAAAAGCTGTTTCGTGAATATTGCGCTTTTAATGTTAAAAAAAAAAAGACTATTAAACTCTGATAGTTTGTTGCAGCACCAGGTGGCTGCACTGCTAAATCATCACTATTATTAAGCCAATCTGTGCATGGCTCGTATCCCAAAATAGTCCCTGACTTGAAATGTGGTCTTGGGAAAGTGACAGAAAGCACATAGAGAGTTTCCCGTCTTCATTTTTACAACCTTTACTTAAAGGACCTCTTGGACACCAGTGCAGTTGTCTCGAGGCTTGTCAGCTGGTATTCAAAATTACTACTGTGAGTATTTGTCAAAGGCTCTTTGAAAATTTGTGGTGTTTGTAATCAGGTTCAGTCAAAATTTGTGTTTCCAGGTTCAAAAACCAGAACTTTTATGTTGTCAGGATTGGTCATGGTATACCTTCTTCATTCCCTGAGATTATATATTTCAGTCAGGATCAGTCTCATCAGTTGAATGTTTTTTTCTGTTGCAGTCACATGAATTGTTCACTGTAGTTCACATGAATATAGCCCCTTAAAATAACTTTCCTTTTACAATACCCACACAGCAGCTATTTTCTCCATAAAATACCCTAAGGGTAAGAAAGTCAGGTGGTTTTTGTGTTGTTGCTCTGCAGTTTTCTATCTTGCAAGTCAAATGCATGCTTGATCTCTGACAGCCAATATCCTCTCTCTTCAGTTCAAGGAGTTGTAAACGAAAAAATGGGTGGTAAAGCTAATAAAAAAACCAGAACAGTAGTCCCTCTTAGAGCAGCTGGTAGAGCTCATGTAACTGTAGCTAAACTATCTCAGTTAAGATCATTGAATGTAAATTTTTGTGTGTTCATCTGTTGAAGTTTAATATTTCGTCCTTTTTGGACCCTATTATGTCATTGGGCTCCGTGCTCATGATTTAGAGGAGATTTCTGAAATACAGGCTCTGATGGAAAAGTCTGTCTGTGCCTCTTACATGTGACACACATGCCCACTGTTCAGTAATCACAATCAAACATAAAAGCCGTTCTCTGGGGTCTTTCAGCCACGCTTTACTGGCAGGATGTGACATGTGACTATCAAACAGCCTCACTTCCTTACTTACCATCCAGCCTGCTTGTTTGGATACCACCCTCTGTAATTTTAAGCAGATGGGAGCGCCTGCTGTCTGCAGTGTAGTGACTGCGTATGTGAGATCCTCCTTCTTTAATGAGCGGGCACGGTTTGCCAGATCACTCCCTGTTCCAGCTTCCCAGCCGTCTAATAACAGTCTCAGTGACTTGTGGGGATTTCCAGCGTAAAGAAGCTCTCTGTGAGGACTGGTCTGCATCTGTGATCTGGGATTACTGCCCCGCATGTCTGTGCCTACTGCTTCTCTCATTAATGACTGCTTTAGGGCGTGCTGAGAGGGGGTCTGGTCTGTAGTGAGCTCCACAAATGGAACTGGTGTCTGGTACCACCTGTTTCAGTCCTAGAATGTCTTTCTCATTGTAATGCAGAACGTGACTGCTGTATTTTGTGAGCTACACACTTTGACTTTGTTGTATTATCATTATTTTCCACATAGAAAACTCAACTCAATCAACATTTTGAGAACCTTTGTCAAATTAATTGAAAAAATAAAGAGATGATTCCCTCATTAATTTGGTCGTTTGGATGTAAAATATTCTATGCTGAAATGCAAGTAAATGGTTTTACCATGGACAGACAAAGAAAATTCATAACTGCAACTTCAGTTATAAGTACAAAGGCAAAACTTAAGTTCCAAATCAGATAACATCAGCGTGACTATTTTAAGTTCTGTCGGTGTGAAATTACTGCTTTTGATCATCAGTGCCACTAAAGACAATGCAACTAAGATCCTCACTTTGCTATCAGGTTGCTGATCTTATTAGGAAACTGCAAATAATGATGAGTACGTCATCCATTGGTGTTCAGATTTCAGCTGTCTCACCAGTCTTCCTGATTATGACATATCATATCATTCAACTTCTATTTACAAAATGAAAGCCAAAGCTCTAATTAGGTTGTATCTGGTATCACTTGAGATCTCGAGCATAGAAATCCTCTGCTGTATAAGGATACTGTTAGTCATGGTTTGATGTAAACAAGTCGACAAAGAGACATAAGCGTCCGGCTCATAGCACACTCTGAATATTTTGCTTTAATTAGAGGACCTGAAGCTGGGGGATGAGCAGAGGCTGTCCTGCTGAATATTTATTTCACCAACGGCATCAAGTGCTAGTAATTAGATAAACACAGTTGAGCAATGTTCTTGCAGCAGTTTGACTCATCTCAGCATCAAAGTAGCAGATGAAAAATGATGAAATTAAAAATTGATTACAAACAGTTTTTAAAGTAATTTTGTGAGACTCAAGGCTCACTGTCATCCTCAAATACTGTCCTCAGAAAGACGGTGGAGTAGCATGCTCTGTTTGCTGTAATCGAATTCTTTTGTGTTTCAAAGTGTTTCTATTTCACTTTCTACTTTGTAACCACTGAACAGCACTAAATGAAGTTTTAAAGCACCCGTGAAGACAAACTCAGGATACAAAGGGCAGAACTCTGATAACAGATTGTAGATGTCTTTGTTTCGGACTGAAGGTGTCGTCTGGCTGACCTCGTAGACCCCAGGCTGGAAGATGATGTTGGCTCTAACAGCCACTCTCACTAATGGAGCTATTTTCTTTACCCCCACCAACTTCCTCTGAAGTCAGTGAGTGAAGGAGTTTGCTTCAAAGCCCTTCGAAAAATACAGGTTTCATGCGTCTCAGCCACTAAACTAGCAGATCAATATTTCTTCTGCAGTTGTGCCAGACAGAAGAGACTTTTATGTTAGCAGTGTCCAGTTAGTCCAGTGAGTTAATTATTATTTTCTCTTAATTCCTTGACTCGTTTTTTTTATTATTAGTTTTTGTAATTAAGGCTGGGCAGCTAATTTTGAATAAGAATATATTATAATAGGGTGTACATTAGGGCTGAAAGATTTATCATTTTCTGATTGAAATCGCGATTTCGGACATCACGATCATGTGATCGCCAAAACTGCAATTTTTTTGCTCCTGACTGACCCAGGATCTTTAGTGTCAGCTGTTTCACACAGGTGTTTAAGTGTAAAACTGCTGGGAAAGATCCCTTTTTTCCTATTATCACTTATTTAATTTTTTTTTTTTTAGTTGTTTAATATTTTATCTATCTTCTTTAACATAAAACAGTTATTTTGCACTCATTTGTTTTTAAAAGTTAAGAGTCAAAGATGGCTCTTTTTGTTCTTCAGTTGTTATAACTGAAAATACAATTAAAGTCCAGTTTAAAAATAGTGAGAGATGTATTTAAAGTTCAGACTCAGTGGAGGTGTTTGACTAAGGGTTTAAAGAAAAGTAAAAATTTCGCTTTGTATTTAAAAATTTTCTCCTTTTTAAATTTTTTTTGCCTTTTATCATTTTATATTGTCTTTATTTTTTATGGTTTCAACTTAAGTCTTAAAGTTTTGACTTTTTATATCAAAATTTCCACCTTTTATCTCAAATGTTGTATTTATTTCAAAATTTTGATGCTTAATCTCAAAAATTTGACACTTTATCTTAGATATTTGCCTTTATCTTAAGATTTTGACCCTTAATGTGAAAGTTTAGACTTCTTTCACATAATGTTGGATTATCCATCCATCCATCCATTTTCTATTCCGTCTATCCTGCTAATCAGGGTTGCGGGTGGCTGGAGCCTATCCCAGCTGTCATTGGGCGAGAGGCAGGGTACACCCTGGATTGGTCACCAGTCAATCGCAGGGCTTACATAGAGACAAAACAATCATTCACACACACACACACACACACACTCACACCTACGGGCAATTTAGAATAATCAATTGACCTGACCATGTGGGCATGTTTTTGGTCTGTGGGAGGAAGCCGGAGTACCCTGAGGGAACCCACGCATGCACGGGGAGAATATGCAAACTCCACACAGAAAGACCCACCATGCCCTAACAGGGAATCGACCTTCTTGCTGTGAGGCTGGAGCGCTACTGGCTGCGCCACCGTGCAGCCCTAATGTTGGATTAATTACATAAAATTAGGATTTTTTAAAAATCTCAAAATACTGACTTTTTGTCTCAGAATTTTGTCTTTATTTTTCAAAATTTCCACTTTTCATCTTAAAATGTTGACATTTATATCTAAAAGTTGACAAAAATTCTAACCTTCAGTTTTCATTTTCATCTTTGCATTATAGTAAAAACTTTTGATGTTTCATTGGTTTGATGTCATTCTCTGCCAAGTTTGAAAATGTTACATTGGGAAAACTTCACTAAAGCTTGATTTAAATAAAATTGTAAATTGAATTGAGATCACAATTTCTACCAAAAAAAATCGCAATTAGACCTCTTTCTAAAATCGTTCAGCCCTAGTATACATAATAATACTTAGATTACTTTTTACAAATGGTTCAACCCAATTTGTAATAGAGATATGAATAAAGCTGTCTGACTCGGAATCTAAAACAAATTGTTTCTATCAACACTTTTAGAAAGTCTGCAGAAATGAAAAAACAGTGACTAACAGGCTGTGTTAACTGGGAAATGCTTGTTGCATTTCTCTTGGTATGATGTTAGCAGTTTTCTTCACATCAACTATCTGTCAGAAATTAACTTGGTTTAGTTAAGTTCTGCTGGTAAAATGTATCTTCATCTGATGAAAATAAAGATTCACAGTGTTTTCTCTTTCTATTTCTAGGACCTCGGGCAGGGGAACCATGGATGAAGTGAAAGGACCAGCTGATTGTTGACACTATGTCAAACCATGTGACCGAGCTGGGCCCCTCCATTGCACATGGGATCTCTCTTCTTCTTCCCTTTGACTTTCTATAGTTGCTCAGTTGTTGTGATTTCACCATGAGAGGTTCTATCAGGTGCTCGACCTCTGTGCCCTCATACTGGCACCGCTGTTGTGCCGCATGAGCGCCCACCCTCCTCCTGCAGTTACTGCGAGGAATGGCCTCTCTGGACCTGCCATACCGCTGTCCTCGCTGCGGGGAGCACAAGCGCTTCCGAAGCCTGTCGTCCTTACGTGCCCACCTGGAGTACAACCACACGTACGAGACCCTCTACGTCCTCTCCAAGTCCAACAGTGTGTGTGACGCTGCTGCTTTGCTGCCCCTTGTGGCTGAGGGAGCCCTCCTCGCACCCGCTAATAACAACGACCCTTTCGAGCCACTGCGACCCTCAGCTTTAAAGGAGCGGCACTTTCCCTGCCGTGAGCTTCCCTGTTCTGACGACCTGAGTCTGACCCCGGCTAACTCCAACTCTGCAGCCAGGTACATTCCCAATGTGGAGTTTCCCCTGGGGGAGATTTTCATGAAGAAAGCTATGACATCCACAGACCCTGGTCCCCATGGAAACCCCAGCACAGCTGTGGCGGTGGCAGCTAATGTAGCTGCCAGCGCTGTGGAGGCGGCCTATGAGGAAGGCCTGGCCAGACTCAAGGCCAGGGCGTTTGAGCGTCTGGAGCTGGATGAGAGGCTGGAGAAGCTGTCTGAAGAGGTACAAAGCTCAGAAAAATGGCACACGGCTAATTAAAGACAAAACTTAGTTGCTTTAGCTTTAAAATATTCATATACACTTATTACAATCACTTATTATATTGGCTCTTTGTTCCAAATGTATGACCCATATCTAATGAAGTTGGGACTTTTTGTAAAATGTAAATAAAAGTAGAAAGATATTATTTTCAAATCCTGTCAAACATAAATTCAACTGAATATACTTCAAAGACAAAATTTATTGTTTAAACTGATAAACCTGATGACTTTTTTTTTTTTTGCAAATTTTCACTCATTTCTAAGGTTTTAGCGTTTTCCACAACAAAGAATGGAGGATGAATTATTTATGCTCTTCAGTTTTTATGAACCAATTACCTTATATGAAGTTCTGGGGATTGAATTGAAAGTTATTATTAGTCTTGTAAAGTTGAAGATTCTGCTACATTTCTGTTTAATTCGTGTGTGATACGAGTGCTGTTAATAGGAGTGAGCTCTGCCTCTAGTGGGTGGAAATCATGTTACAACAAAATACAACATACATTATGAAAAATAAACTGTGATGTGACGGACTCTATAGCTATATAAGCTATAGAAATTACCTGCCATGCATCTCAAATTCATCACATTTTCACATTAGAGCACTCACACAATAACCTTATGGCTTGCAGAGAGAAAGATGCTCCATAGTCTTAGACCTCAACCAGTGCAGCTCCTCTTGACGCTTTCAGCCTACTTTAGAAACCTTGAAATTAGCTGCAGCAAATCAACCAGTGGAGACCCAGACGCTCATCAGCATTATGATTGTAACCAGAAAACTCGTCACTCAAGAAAGTAAACCCCCATACATTTGAGAAAGTAATATTCAAATTTAGAAGTCAAAAAAGTGTTCAAAGAAAATGTAAATATGAGTTTTCAAATACATATCATTAAACATAAATCATAATTCAAGCATAACAGTTATGATACTTCATGGTTTTGTTAAAATTTGCTGTTTGGTTGCAGTCAAGAATAGAGCCATATCTTCAAAAATAAAAGCCTGTTCCGGTGTTAACAGCCTACCACATGGCTCATTTGCAGAACTGATTAATTTTCTTGTAATGTGATGATTATGGTGGGACATCAGGCTGCTCACTTTCCTCTTGTCCTGTAGGTGGAGCAGAAAATAGCGGCCCGTGTGGGTCGTCTTCAGGCAGAGCTAGAGAGGAAGAGCTCTGAGTTGGAGCGAGCCAAACAGGAGAGTGAGCGGCTGAGCCAGGAGAAACAGGACCTGGAAGACAAGGCCTCCGAGCTCTCCCGTCAGGTGGACGTCTCTGTGGAAATGTTAGCCAACCTGAAACAGGACCTTGTGAATAAGGAGGAGGAGCTCACTCACAAACAACAGTAAGTGATTCATTTCCTGACTTGGCGTGGGCTTGGAGCTGCCGCTGCTGCTGGCCTGTTGGCGGGATTTACTGCTACCACGTTGTGTGTGTTTGATCAGAGATGAAATTCTTTTTGGCCGCTCCATTTTTAGATAAGAAATCATGAACTGCACAAATCAATCAAAAAAACCTGGTACTGGTATGGCACCACTGATATGTGGTGAAATGTCAGATTCCTCTGTCCTGATCAATCTGACAAATGGATCAAATTAAAGGTGTCACCTCAATCACTAATGAAATGCAGGTTGTAGACCAAGATGGATGTAGCCACGTGACATCACCTATTGGTAAGCCAACTTTCTTTTAGGTTGTGTAGGTCTAATTTTTAGAGTCACACAAGACTTTATCAACCACTTACCCTGTTCACTGTCAGGGATGGGACCTTAATTGGTTGCCAAGGCTTACAGAAAGAGAGAGAGTGAGAGACAGCCTTTCATGCACAAACTCACACCTATGGCCAATTTAGAATCACCAATTAGCCTGACCAGCATGTTGTAGGACCGTGGCTGAAAGCAAGAGTATGTGGAGAGAACCCACACATGCATGATGAGTACATGCACTTTGCCCTAACCAGGATTCAAACTTGCTGTGAGGGAGCCACTTCGCCACAGTGCAGCCCAGATATGACCATATTAAAATTATTCCAGATGTATCAGTAGGGAGGAGCATGTATAAACTGTGTGCAATCACGAAGCTCTAGTTGAAGGTAGGATCTGCAGGATTTTCCAAAAAAAGTAAAATGTCAACTTTTACGGGGATAATTTATATGTGTGTCAGTGTCTGTGTCTGTCTCAACCCCCTCCTCTGCCTGTATGTTGATGTTTTGGTTGTCTCAGGATGTTTCTGGGCGGAGAGTAGGTGCGGTATCCTCAGCCAATCACAGTGCGCACGTGACTTTGAGTGTTGATGACAGCAAGTGGGGGAAGCTATCCCGAGCTGCTACGAACATGGAGAAAGGATGATTCAATATTTGCAGGATACCTCATTCACCTGCTGGAAGTCAGGTGTACGGCTCATGAGTCTCTCCCACGTAGAAACGTGATGCTGCAAGTGCTTGCTGGGCTGTTGAGTGTGTTCATGTAGCTTTGGTTGGAGGCAGTGGGAATCCACTGGCTCCTGCACTGAGTCAAGGGGGAGGAGCCCAATTTGGATGTAATGTTTACCAACAGGAACAAAAGTTCCTGCAGACCCTGCAACATATGGGGATTGACTCACTTTCCATTCCAGTCTCAAGTCAATGCTAAAAGAACTTCAGTTCTTTTTTTTTGACTCAAGACTTTTATTCTGAAAGGACAGCTGAGAGGCAGGAAATGTTTAGAGAAACAGGGGAGAGTGATATGCACCTAGTCATCACAGGAGTGATCTTACAACCAGTGTGACAAGGACTGTAATCTCTGTACATGGGGCACCTGCTCTATCGACTGAGTCTGTTTTCTTTCTGTTTTTTGCTTATTTGTTTTTCAGACTTGGTGTTTGTATCTTTCACTCCTCCTTCTATAAAACACTGTCAAGCACACATTTATACTTCTTCACTCCTTCACCCCCAACTCTCTGTAGATGGAGCAGTACTCTGCTGCATCCTCCCACCAGATGTGGTCTGCATCTGTCCCACTGCTGTGTTCATGTACCTGTGCCCTGCAGCGCCGGTTAGCTGCTCAGGCTGAATGGAGTCAGAGACGAACAGCTGTGTCTGCAGCTGAGATGTGTAGTTACCCCTCTACCCATCTCTCTCTCTCTCTCTCAGGCCATTCCCTCCATAAAGCTGCCATGTTGCTTCATGGGATTGTTAGAGGCGCGGCTGCTGTAAATAGAGGGAGTACTTGGCTGTAAATCACAGCATGGGGATGCAAGTTATTGCTGGCTCCAAATCTGATGAACATGATTTGCAATTCTCCCAAAGCATGGAGCAAAGAGTGGGCAAAGCAGGGTTTATACTTGAAATTCATATCAGTGAACTTGATTGTGTGTGCCCAAAATCAGAGATATTTTTAATTTGGCAAACTAGAAGCAATGCAAAGATGTAAAAATAGATGTCAACGAAAAGGGGGCACTACATTTTTCTCTTTCAATGATTGGTTTAAGGTGTTGTCCTCTTTGAAAATGAGAATACGGTACATTGATGGCTTCTGTATGCACAAACACAGGCTCATGCAGTCGGAAGTATCAGTCAAGGCTCATATTAAAGTCATCTGGTATCTGTATTGTGTTTTATCTGACAGGACAGCCAGCCTCTTCCCTCTATCTCCCCTCTGGTTTTTATCACTTCCCCTCAGTTTCTTTATCAGCCTGAGTGTCAGCAGGTCAGAGACAGAAAGGCTCTTGGCCTCTATCTAGTCACAGACACAACAGCATATATTACTGCGCTGTATGTGTGGTTGTATGGATGTGCCTGTGAATGTTTTCTCCACCAATTCATAGAGAAGTAGGCCTAACCTGCAACTTGGAGATTAGTTTTACATATACAGTGTTATTATTATTATGCATTATTGTTTGAAACTCTGTGGCACTTGAAAAAGAAAAGGCTGCCCCAGAGTTCCCCAATACCAACATTTTATAGAAATATAGTTTTTCATAATATTTCACAACTGCAACAAAAGATTGGTATTTGCCAGCTTTTTAAAGAGGAGAGCAGGTAAGGTAGTGGCTGTGACAGACAGCAGGGTGGAGAAATGCACGGCAGCAGAAAATAGCATGATTGCAGCATTTCTGATTTTTTTATATGGAGGGCATATTTATAAGTACTTTGGAGTGTAAACCATAGAAACGGCGCACTCGGACATGCACACACTCACACAGCACTGTTTGACCTTGCATTGATCTTAAGTGGATTGAGCTTCAACCTTACATTAATCCTGTCTTACTTGGTGACTCCTCTTTTGCTATTATTCCTGCCTCATGTAGACGAAACATCTCTAGAGTGTATAGGTCCTGTTTTGGAACAGTATGTAAGGGAATGTCTGGCTATCCTGGACAACGGTGTTAGTTTACCGTGATCTTCTTGGTTTTTTTGGGGGGTGTGAAGAGATAGTCCATATTTCTGTTTCCAGAATTCATCCTGTCTTTTTTCTCTAACATTCTTGCAGCTTAGTTGTCCCTAGTATCCCACACTGCATTGTGTAATGCTCCGGAAATGTTCAATCAGTTTTTAGTTTGGCAGTCTTTTTAAAGGCTTTCATACCAGCACGGTTCTGTGCCAGTTTGATTCCTGAACCTTAATTTGAACTAGCCGGTGCATTCAATCCGTCAAAAAATTTGGTTAGTTCAAAACCAGGAAAGTTGAACCAAAAAATTTGGTTGTAACTCGGGATCTGTGACGTCATTGATGGGCGTGTCGGATTTTGTGTTGATGAAATGAGCAGGAAGTTGAGGAAGTCAAGACAAATTGGAGAAGAAGAGTGAGGAGACAACGTTTTTGATGGCAATTTGGTTCAAAGAATTTTATTTATATACAGGAGTGTTTGTTTTACCAATGTCTTTGTTTACGTTTAATACTAAGAGAGATGAGGAAGTTTTGAGCTCTAAAACAGATAGTTGACTGCTTTTGTTTTCGAACGTATTGAAAAAGGTATTGAAAAAGCACTTTTTAATAAAACACTTCTCTAGCAAACTATAACATGGCAAAAAAATGTGCACATTCAGTAAAAACAGTTGACTGCATATGGAACAGAAATACAAGATATGTTCAACTGAGATGTTTTTATTGGACAAAAAGTAAAACTACACAAATTCTGTGCTATTTTGCCAGTATGTTGTTTATTTTCGCTTGAGCAACATGGAATAACACACTCCCACTTTCATTCTGCTTAAACTGGTATGAACCTGTGCTAATTCACTAGATAGCACCAAGGTTCTGGGAATCCAGGGCAATACAGGTGTGAAAGCCCTCTCTGTGTTTTTAACAACACACAACTGTTATTCTTTTCTGATTTCACTGCAGGACAACATGAGCTTAGATTAGAAGATGAAGAGAAGGAACTGACTGACTGACTGATCAAATCTCGTTTCAGAATGAGACACAAACTGTGTTTAAAAGAGCTGAATAAGAGGAAGACAACGTGTTCTTTTCTTCTATTTAGTCCAGCCCCTCTCTTCTAAAGGTCACTGTGTCTGAGCTTGTGTTATCCAAACCTGGCAGCATCAGACTGGGAAGGTCATTCTCTTAAACTCCTGTTTGCCTCCTAGTTGTGCCAGCAGCCCAGTCTCTCCTTCTTTCTCTCCCTCCGTCTGTGTCTCAGAGGAGACGCTGGCACTCAAACAAAAAGCTCATTCAGACTTTAAAATGCAGAGTCTGAGGTGGAAAAAGAGCATCACAGTCGGTGAATGTTCAGCGGGGTTGATGACTAAGCAGTTGTTAGCAGACACAGAGCAGCTTATTGGCTCAAATATGTCTGCCTAATTTACCCAGCTGCCTTTTTTTTGTAAAACTGTCGAGCTCTGAAGTGACTTAAGGGAATCTGTGAAACTCCTTGAAGGAGGTGTGCAACGTGTTTGCACATCTTTGGTGGCAAGTACTAAAACATGTGAGTCACCTCTTTCTGAGTTGCTATGCAACAGAGGAAACTCCTACGACTGGCTTTTGCTGCGAGCATCAATATGCAGAACAATTTGACACAATGTAATAATTTATGCAGCATGTAGGATCCTTGTTAATGTTTATGAAAAGCATGCCAAATGCCTCAGGTACGGTGAGTCTTTAGAATAATCTCAGCATGCACTTAAGTTCGCAGTAAAATTCATTCACAAGCAACAGCATGCACAGAAACCACACTCCTCGCTCGGTGACAGCCGCAGAAAATGCATACAGATAAACATCACTCTACAGCGAGGCATCTACACTGAATGAATAACAGAGTCCCTGGAGCATGACTGTTAAGTGGTTCAGTGGCAGCTGGAAGAAACACAAGCAGCTGTAATCAGCAGAAACTGCAGCCCGAGGAGGAATGAGAAATGGTGGGGCGGTTATCTCCATCATTACAGTGCTCTACAGATTCTCTCATATTAGAAAAACAGCCTCATTTTGTGTCTGTCACAGAAATGTTTCCAATATTGTCTGAATCTTTCCAGTTATTACTGACGTCTTGCAAGGTTCATTTGGGCACAATCATATTATTACAATCACTAATAGACCAATTGTCTTATTATTGTTCCAGCAGGTTCTTTTGAAGAGCTCTCTAATTAACTCTGATCTTGTCTGCAACATTTAATACGGCCCAGTTTGTGATCTGTTTAACTGATGGCTGACCTCACCCAGCGCTCCCACAGCAGGACATTATACTGTCCCCTGCTCCAGTGGCTGCCAGATTACCACCTGTTTCTTTTAATACTTAACTGTGTCTTATCTTATGGGAAGTATTTGTGTGTCAAGTATAGGAGGATGATACAGTGTCTTAAATCTGTGCAATCAAGTACTCCATAAAATGATCAACCATTTATGGGTTTGTTCGTCTTAAAGGGCTTCAAAGTTTGTCACCACAAGTTATCACAGACTTTAAAGCTTAGTTGCTAGCAAAAAGGTGAGTTTTGTAGGTTTATCTCTCCTTTTTACTAATGCTTAATGATTTGCAGAAATATTCTAATTATATATTGCAATTATGATTTATTGTGCAATTATTTTTGGGTCCTCCGGATTATATTTTGTGAATATTAAATGCTATAATGAAGGGGATGACATCTATTTATTCCTCTCGTTTTGAATAAGGAAAGCTCATTCCTGAGGGAGAAACAAGGACTTTTGTAAAAACAACAAAATGTTAATACAGTCAGCTTAAATATACTGTCTATTTAATTTTGGCTCTCATCCTTTGGTATCGGTATCAGGACTTAAAATGTTGGAATAGTACATCCCCATTTCTCGAGACATTCAGTTCCAAACCATTAAGTGAGGAAAAAAAGGGGTGTGTTGATAGTTCCTTTAAATAATTGTTAGTTGTAGTCTCACATTGAATACTTCCTGACAAATCTTGTTGGAATAGTGTTAAAAGGGGGCAGTTATAGTAATTTTATTGTAGCACATTTTGGCATTTCTGTGTTGTTTTATATTACAGTGTAATTAAGATTTTACCCCATCATTTACAGCTCAAACAGAGGGAGGAAATGTTGCAGCACTGCAGTTGTGTATTACATTTTGCAGATGGTCATGATCTGAAAAGGGAGGAGAGCAGTGCAGAGAAAAATCCTGTGAGGTTTTCATATCATATTCAGCACACACACACACACACACACACACACACACACACACACACACACACACACACACACACACACACAGCTGCTGCAGTAGGCCTGAACACAAAGGCTTGATTTATTCCTATAAGCAGCTATGATAAAGAAAGAGTTCCCTGTGCAGTGTCAGAAAGCTGACGGCTCTAAACGCACCACAGAACATGGAGGATTCTCTCTATTTGCTGTCACTGTCGCTCCCTTCAAAAAGACAAGGGCGTTTTTTTTACTGAGCAGCTGTTTTGAATGCAGAGTGAAGCTGTCAGGGCTCAGCTAACTCGCCTCATTAAGGCACGACTGGGTGAGAGAGGGAGGTGTGTGTGTGTGGGGGGGGGGGCATGGTGGTACATCTGAAGGCTTTTAAATGAAAAGAAATCAGAGTAAAACATGATCTGAGGACTTCTAAGAACCTGGATAGCCCAGACTGTAAACAATTTTGACAACTAACATAAAAGTGGCTGTAATCAGAGCTCTGTATTTTACATATGAAAGCGCTGTGTGACCCTGCAAAGACAGGTGATAGCTAAGCTAGCTGATCGTTTGGACCAGGACTGCAACGACAAATCAATAAAATTTATAAAAATCTATTGATTAAAGGATTGATAACGCTTTCGTAATACAGCAGTTATTTTACTACTTTGTCTTCAGATTATTTGTCTTCTTCTTTATAGTTGGATTTAGTTGGTGGTTGGCATCTAGCTTAAGGTGAACTTTGCTTTGAATCCACTAGGCGTGACAACAAAATCATTCGCAATCGTTTTTTAATTGATTGCATTGCAGTTTCATATGTGATCTCTTTTTGGAATAATATTGTTAAAGATATCTCCTGGGACAAAACATGGTCACTTGTTCACCGATGCTATCCTGTTAAAATGTGGTTAATTAGGTTTAAAAAAGACATTGATGTATCTTGCACTTTCTGTGATGCACATCCAGAGACTATTTATCATCTGTTTTGGACTTGTGAACACACCAGAGCTTTTTGGCGGAGTATTTGTCGATTTATGCTGGTTTATGTTTACAGTGAATTTGAGATTTATTTAAAGAATATTTTATTTGGATTTACAATATTTGAAAAGGGATTGGAAAATGAATTTTTTATTTGTAATCTTATTATTTTGTTGGCCAAATTTTATATCCATAAATGTTAAGTTTTAAAAACTAAACCTTCCTTTTGTGCCTTCAAAATAGAAATAAAACTCGACATTCGGACACTAACAAATTCATGTAACAAAAAAGCTGCTAAAACTGTAATCTTATGTTCCAGATTTAAAATTTTCTTGTAAATTCCTGTTTATTATTTGTCTCCTACTTGGTAACTTTTTTTTACTTGTGTGATTCTAAATGCTTTTATCTTTTATTTTATTATCTTACTTATCTGTCTGCTTACATTGTTTTGTTTTTATTTAGTCAAACCCCTGGCGCTCTGTCTATATGTCTGTTTCATTTGTTATGATTCTTTTTGTAAAATTGTTTATACTCTTCAAATAAAGTAAAAAAAAAAAAAAAGAGTGTCATTTGAAAATGGTAGGGGCAGAAAAGTTCATATAACTAACGCATTAGCATTAGCTGCTAAAGACAGTGGTAAGGTAGAGGGGGTGGTGTGATTGACCCTCAAATGAATGACTAAGGACACATTTTTAACTTTTGATTGCCATTTTGGCCCACTGAGCACTGAGTTCTTAACAATATGTCATACCTGTAAACTTTTTAAAAAATATTTTGCCAGCATTGTTGAAAATAGTTGGTAATTTAACTTGTCAAATGTTCCATTTACCCGTATTTTCTCTAGAATTCAGCGACATTTGAGCCAAAATCTGTTATTTGTGAACTATTGTCACAGTGTTTTTTTTTCTAAAAGATGATCTATTATTATATAAAACTGATAAAGAGATGGAGGATTTATGATTTTTTGTGAGATTCACATTAGAGTAGTCGATAACCAAAATAATCATTAGTTGCAGCCCTAGTTTGGATGATGGAAAAACATTATGTGCTGATAACCAAGCAAGCATTTATAAATGTGCACTGTGAGAAACTTGGAGAGCTTATTTACAAGCAGTGGATGTGTGCAGTTGGATGTTTAAAACTTTAATTGTATGCTACTTAAAAGAAAATCATTTAGCATGCAACAAATCTATGTGCGTAGAGACCACATTTAGATGACCAACAGTGATATGAAGTGGATTGTAAGAAAAGAGTATTCTGCTTAATATTAGAAATATCTCAGATTGAAGCTCATGGATGATCCAGTGGACTTCATCCTTCAGTTGGAACAGGATTTATGAGCAGAGACCCGCTCATGTCTGTCATTAAATGGAGGAGACTGACGTGTGCGTCCTCAAGGCCGGATGAAACACAAAAAGGAAACGGAAAGGAGGCTGCAGCCAAGCTTTCAGTGGACACGTGCCTCTTCTTTCTCATTTTGTTAAAGCTGACATGAAAGGTTGAAGTAACCGCTGCATGGAGACTCACTCTGATTATTGAAGTGAACGATGCTCGGAGGATGCAGTGGGGCTCAGTGTCAGGATGGCTTTAGTTCTCCAGATGAAATATGATATTGAGACAATGCTGTCATGATTTATTTCTCTTTTTGTTGGAGCTGTCAAACAGCATAGAGCAGAATAAGTATCTCCCTGTGTATATGTGGAAATCTATGTATCCCTTACATCAGCCAACAGTAGCATTCAACTATTTGCCTACTGTGGGGAAAATAGAAACATCCCTGTTGTCTTTGCAAACACTTACTTCACAGATCTTTCTCAGGTAAAGGAAATATTTTGACAGCTTTATTTCAGACTGTTTTTCTTTTCTCCCATGGCTCGTTGGTGCAATAGTAAGCCAATCCCTTGAGTTAAGCTTTGTAACCTGGGTTAATGTTGACAGATGACTCATGATTTCAGCTTTTTATTGTCAAAAATTAATAGATAACAAACATCATTTTCCTGAGACTGGGCCCTCACACACAATTAAAAATATATTCTTACGATACAGAGAGAGAAAAACAAGTGAAATCAATGAAAGGAAAGCCAAAGAAAATGTTTCCGTAAAAAAAATAAAAGCAGTTATAAGTATTCTATCTAACAATGCTAAAAAATATCCTCCATCTTTGTTCAAAGGTAAGAGTCCTCAGCTGTAGTTGTGCTGTCAGCTGTTCTTTTGTTTGTATCCATTGTGCAACTGAAGGTGGTTTAAATTTCAACCAGCAAATAGTTATCAATTTTCTTGCACTCATCAGAAGAAAGTGTAGCAAAAAAACCCAATTGTGGGACATATCACCAAAAAATGTCTTCAGTAAGAACAATTAAGGGTTCACATTAGTAGACCTTTAACATAAGTACAAAAACATTTACTACTTTTACAGAAAAAAGGATTTCATTGAGATATGAAAAATCGTATCTTAACCTTCCAGTCAATGTCCTTCCACAGTTGACTCCCCACCCCTTCATGATGACCAGAGCAAATATTCCCCCAAGTGTCATCATCCAATGACACATTAAGTTCCGTTTCCCATTGTTGTTAAATGTGTTGTGTGAGATGCATCCACAAACAGTTTCAGATACATCTAAGACTCTTGTAATCAAATGAATAAAATCTTTTGTGCTTGTTGGTCCTCTTCTGATCTGGTCCCACTCCACATGTTTTGTTATTTAAGTTTTTATTTGCAAATATTTATAGTGGTCTCTTGAGGGTAGACTTAATTTGCTTCTTAGTTTGGCAAAGGTTATAATGTCATTTGTTTTGAACAGCTGATTCACAGTGATGGATAGATGGGTAGAGTTTACTCTCTGCCCATCTATCAAAGCCCCATGTCTGCTAAAGATGGGAGAAACTCTATACTCCCACTTATGGACACGACTTTAGAGAAAGCCACTGTGCCTCCTGAGTGTTTTTGCACCTGGTTCTATATTTTTTGTGAATGTTTAACCTATGCATTTTTAATCTTTGTTCCCTGAGGCTTTAGACAGAAATGAGAGACTTGAGAGGAGATTCCTGGCAATGAATATTTTTCCTTAGAGACCCACTGTAACTCTGGATCGTAAATGATCCAAGCCACCATTGCTTTTGTTTGGGCCGCCTAGTAATACACTTTGTTGTTAGGCAATCTTAAGCCCTCCTGTTTTCCTGACAACATTGATATTTTACGGTATACACTTAGTATTTTGTTCTGCAAAATAAATTTTGATATTCAGTTGTCTAGTGATTTGAATGCAGAGGTTTTAGGATTTTTTTTTTTTTAAACTTTCTTTTTATTATAGTTTCAGGTTTACAAAACATAAAATAAAATACAACAAAATGAAATATAAGGGTGGTTGTTTAAAGCCAATCAATAGTACATAGGATTGCACATCATCTACACAGAAGAGGGGTTACAAGTGTTGATATAAGAGTTCCATTTTTTCCAGTATTTTGCACAGTCATCAGTTTGTTGTCTTATGAAGAAGGTGAGTTTTTCCATAATGTATATTTCATTTACGATTGCAGTCCAGTCTTGCTTTGTTGGTGGATTTGTCTGCATCCAATTGCGTGTGATGGCTTTTCTACTTGCAGCCAAGATGATTTCGTGAAGATATCTGTCCTGAGATTTGAGACCAGCTGGTGTTTTACAAAGGTATAAGGTGACAAAACACGCTACAATTTCAATTCCAAAAATGTTTCTCAATTCTTTTTCAAGCTCTTGCCAGTAAGAAAGGATTAGAGGGCAGAGTAGAGTGGTTTTTTTGAGTTTTGCAAGCTATTGTAGATCCGTGTTATTATGGGATTTTTTAGTTTTGTAGGCATCAATAAATATGCTGACCAAATCAGGGACATTACCCTCTATTTGTTAGGTTTTAGGATTTTAATATCCGAAAACTTGTTTTGCCCTGGTCAGTCACATGCTAGCATCCATCATTTTACAGCCTTTCCCTCCTGGAGTTCTGGGGGCCTTTGTTGGACTGGTCCTTGGATGTGTCAATAGCCTATTATGAAGTAAACTGTAGAGACAGAGAGACTGACAATCGTTCCCATTCACACTCACAAACAATTTAGAGTCAACAATCAACAATCAAGTTTCTAGGAAGGGTGTTCATGAGAGAGTGGGATTGGCTGTACTTAAAAGTCAAGCAGCCCAGCTATGAATTGCTTGGTTTCTGTGTCTTACATATTGAAAAGAATCATCATCTTTTAGTTTTATTGCTAAGAGACTATGCCATATGTGATCTTTTTTCCATAAGCCAAATTTTGTTTTTTCTTGTCTCAACTGAGCCACAACCTGAGGTAGTGGTTCTTCACAAAACCTGTCACATCACTTAGTCTGAGGCTCATACTGCTGCACATTTCAGTCACTGTCTCTTATGTCAGTTTTTTCTCTCATCCTTTCATCCCTTTCATCTCCTATACCTGCGCATCTCCCCGCGCCCTTTCCCCCTCTTTTTCTGTGTTACACCTGCAAATGTGTGACATGATGTGATTTTGAAAGTGTCGTCTCCTTTAAAAGCACACTATTTGATCAAAAACAGAACAACACATCTGTCCTTTGCCATGGCTGGAAAAGCTTCTTTTTATGCAACATCCTCATCTTCCTCACTGAAGTCTTTCAGTTAGTCATCTGTGCTTTTAATATTAATGAGGCATAATTTTGGAGTAATGGACGGAGATGATGACAACTGTGAAAGGAGGCTGACCGGTGATTCTAATTAACATTTAAGCAGACTCCTTCAGAAGATCATTCCTTATTAATCAGCCTCTGTGCAGCTGGATGTCTTTGCTATACTAGACTATTTGTTATGGTTGTTAAGTGGAAGGGGAAATTTAACATGGTCTGCTTAGCTGTTCATTATTTCCCTGAGCGCATGCAGTAGCATTGGGCTTTAATTTTCGTCTTCAAAGCCCAGTCTCTTTTGTATGATAAAAAGAAGGGAAAAAATTGGTATGTTTGCAAGGTCTTGAGGCTTACATTTTGGCAGTGAAAGAAGAAATTCTAAATATTATAATTTCAAGAGCTAGAAGCAACAAGAAGGCATCAGATAGTACATGCATATTAAGCGACTGAGTGTGCTATTGAAGCCTAATCACAGAAAGCAGTGGAGAGCAGGACTAAGGTTTGTTGTTCCAGCACTGACAGGGAACGTGTGGTATAAATAAAACAAAGAACTACGACCTTATTCTTTTTAATCAGTGCTATTGATTGTATCACAGCTGTTTGTGTGTATGTGAGAATTAAGTAAGGCACATTGTTCGCGTCAGTGCTTATCGCTTATGTGTAATTCAATGCAGCACATCAATAGAAGGTGGATAACGTTATGAAGATACAAGATAAGACAGGATCCTCAAGAGAGAACAGCTTAATGATACGGGATCTCCTCTGCTGTATTTTTTGTGTCGTGATGTCTCGACTGTTTTTAATGGGTGACAAGTTGACCAGTTTAACAACCTCCACAGAGCCATTCTGTATTGGTCTTAACTTTTTTTTTTTCCTTTTTTTGAACATGTAAGGTCTTCTCTGAATAAGATACTGTCTGGTTCGCAGCAAATGTTGCTTTTAGATATGTATATGTTGTCCAACATCAACACTGCCTTCCAAGGTGTGTAACCTCCCCATTCCAAAAAGAAAGTCAAATTTTGATTTTCCAGACCTCAGGACAATTTTACACTAGATTATGTTTATGAACAGCTTCTGCTTTGCTAACCTGCATTCAAAAATACAGAGTCAGACTCTGTATCTCACAGATGATAGTTTTTGGATATGAGTTTAAGTTCATGTAGTGAATTCCACTGCAGAGTCTGGTCTGTTATAAATGCAGTACTGCCTGAGAGACTGAGAATCACACCCATCCACAGTTTGGGTTTTAGCCTTGATCTAATTGTACAGCTATTTCTCTTAAACTGTCATGATATTAAGTACCATAGATGATGAAATACCTAAATTAAGAACAACTATATGATAAAGAAAATTGTCCTGAAAGTGATAAACCCCTCTTTTTATAGAGCATGAATCTCCTCCCACCTATATTTCTGTGAGGCTTTGCTTCTCTGCATTTGCATTATTTATAGAAAGTAGAATTACAAGTAAGGTTTGCAGGATTTTCCTAAGAATCAAAATGTCAACTTTTAGGAGAATAATCCTGCTCAATCATCATCTGTGGGCCTCAATACATGTGTCTGTGTCTGTAACTGCCTCAACCCCTCCTGTTGTTGCTGCTGTATGTTGATGTTTTGGTGGTCTCAGGACGTTCCTGGGTGGAGAGTAGGCATGATGACCCCAGCCAATCACAGGGTGCCCAGTGTGCATGCGACTTTGTGTGTTAATGATAGTGAATGCTGTGATCCGCTATCCCGAGGTTTCTACACTGGCTATAACACAGAGAATGTATGACACAAGGTACCTCATTTACCTGCTGGAAGTCAGGTGTATGGCTCTTAAGTCCCTCCCATATAGGAACATGATGCTGCAGGTGCTCACACGGCTGGTGAGTGTGTTCTCGTAGCTACTGCTATTAGCTATGATCAGAGGCAGTGAGCATGCGCAACTGCTGGCACTGAGCCATGGAAGAGGAGCCCAGTTTGGGTGTTGTGTTTACAAACAGTAACAAAAATTCCTGTAGACCCTACCTTTAATGTCTTCAAATAACTCAATTTATGATGATGAAAAACTGTTCTATAAGCTTGATGCTGTTTGTTCCCTTACATGAAACCTGACTCTATTGAGAATGCCATTTGTGTGCTGAACAGTGTCACAGGTAAAGTTATTAGCACATTACCAAAGCAGTATCCAGGGATCTGTGTGTGTGTGCATGTGTGTGTGAGCTGAACTCTGTGGCACCATCTGCAAACGTTGAGCTCAAAGGCCACATATTTGTATTTCTCCACGTCCTCAGACTCTGTTTTGAGGTCAGTCCACTGTGGATTCAGTTTCTGTAGATCATGCCCAAGACTAATGATCTGCATGTTTATCACTCAGAGAAGACAGCACTCTGCATTTTTACCCCAGCTCCCTCTGATTGTGGGTAAACAAGCGGGCGTGTTTATTACCCTGAGGCTTTATTTCTGAGGTGTCAAAGAGTGAGTCACACTGTAGAGCGAGAGGTTTATGTGTGTGTTAAAATTAGGAATGACAACAGGAAGCAGCCACATCCCATTTCCCTCCACTCCTCGGTGGAACCTCCTGTGCTTTCTGCTTCTACATGACTGCAGATTTCTGTTTGCTGTCTGTTGCTTTAGCCTCTGCAGTGTTTCTTCCTCACAGTCTTTGTGCCAGTTCTCTCCTCTTGGATATTTTTTTATCAGCTTCACTCTTCTGCTTTCGTCCTCCTCTGCTTCTATTCTCCTCTTGCGTGTCCCATGGGATTGAAAGAGCCCCCCCCCCAACCCTCCACTACCCACCTCAGGTGTTTCAATCAAATTTCTGATTCCCTTCCTTCTCCATGAGGATGCAGTTAGCTCACCAGGCACTCTAGTGTATCCGTGCATTCCCTCTAACAGGGGAAGAGGCGCCAAGTCTTTCCTGTGTTGCTTCCAACACAGTCCTCCTTATGGGATTGATGAATCTGTCTCCTGCAACAACGAAAATCTGATAAAATAAATAATTCACAAATACAAATTACAGATGCAAAATTGCTAATCTCCTAATATACAGTGTCATTAAACCACTCTGTTATAGGCAGCTGTGAGAAAGCTTTATGTTGTCATGTTCTGGGGGCTGAAGTTGAAACATTGTTCAGTCGTTGGGCATGTGTGTTGATTAATGAGAGCAAAACTTCAGCTCCAGGCTAAATCATCACATTAGGTACAGCTCCACTCGTTTAATTCAAATAAATGATACTTGGGCTCATTAATGATTTGCATTTTACAGAGTAGGATGACTCAGTGATTTATTGTGCTGAGTTTGTTTGCTGATGCATGTTATTTTGACAAGAGCACTTGCCCAGCATCTGTCTTCCTTCATCCTCATCCCATATTTATGCATGAATAAAGAGCGAGATATCCAGTCTCTGCAATCTTTTGTCTCTTTACATAATTAGTTTGATATTTCAGCACGTTCTCTGTGTGAATCTGATTATTTAGCAAAGACTGAGTTCCTGGCTGCCTTAACACTGCCAGAGTTCATTAAACTGCATAAAGATTATCTATGTGGAAAAAAACAAAAACAAAATAACCCTACGACAGGTGTGACTTACTATTATGTGTTTCTACTGTAACAAATAACAAAGAGCAGATAAGTTCACCAATTCTTTTGTTTTTTTGTTTCCTTTGGACACAGCACCGCATCAGTTACATTTATCTACAAAGCTCTAAAATATGACATTAAACCTTATTTTATGATATCACCTGACAGAGACTCAGAGTTAGGAGAAGGGATGTATATTTATTATATTTTATTGATACCAATGCCCTTTTTGATTCTGCTCGATCCGATTCTTTGCTGATTACTTATCGATTCCTTTATCAATGCCTTTAGTAAATTTTCTGTATAGAACAAGTAGCTTTATGGGTTTTCTGTCTCAACAACATGTTACTACAAGTAAATAAACATGAAATTGGTCAATGGATGTACATAAATGTAAAAAAAATTACAATAAGTAAAATTCACATCAGGTGACATCGATGTAACCAGACTGTAAACTAATTAATGTAATGTAGTGCTAATTTCAGCCCTTAAAACAGCTGTCTATGTGATTTTTAATACTTCCAGAGCCAGCCTCAAGTGGTCACTTGAAGAATAGCAGCTTCACCGCAAAAACTGAAATCTAAGCAAGTCATTACATCTTATTTTCAGAAACATTTATCTTATTTTTCTTGATTTGAGCCACATACACCATACCAGGTCATACAAATTTCTTATTTTAAGTTTTTTAAAGACAAAAATTAGGTTTAAATTGCTTGTAACAAGTTAAAAAAATACTGCCTATGGGATAAGACAAATTTGTGGTAAAGTTTCTTGAAATTATAAACCCTTTCCATGTAAAGTATGAATAGATAATAACATCATCCCATAAAAAGCACAATAAAACAATATCATATTTTTCTCTATTTCATTAGGATCAGAACCTTAAATGTCATAGTCAGTCTGCTATGTTCACCATTGTTTTTCATGTAAAATCTGAAGATGTGAAGATAATTTGTTGTCATTTCACCTCTTTTTTTCCCTTAACAGATGAACAGTAACTACAAAGCACAGATATTGGCTGTAAACTGTATATATAATGGACAGTATGGCTTTTACCATTGTTCGATTTTGAAGCAAAAGAATCCCGTCACAGGTGCTGCCATAGAGTATCTGGGTGAAGTTGGGTGACAAAATGATACCTATTTTTTTTTTCTTACTAAAGTCTTGTCTTTTCTTGGCACTCTTTTTCAAATTATCTCACTATTCCCCCCAAAAAACTACACAAGAACATAAGCTGTCAGGCATCACAGTTGGCCAATCAGAGGGGAGTTTTGGAGCAGGGATCCTTAAAGAGATAGGAGCTAAAATGAAACACTCCAAACATGAGAGTAAAATGAGAGTTTTCTAAAACAAAACTGGGAGATCAATAGGTTGTTTTCTCTTTAATTCAAATCATGTAAAGCTACTTCTAGGGTGCCAGAGGTCAGCATTAATCATCAAAATGGCACATTATCCTGTCTTTGAGACTCTCTGTTTTCATACAACTTTTGATCAGCTATTTGCATTTGGTGAGCCATAAAAATTTAATACACCTTGGCCTGTTAATTTACCATGTTTAATAATATAACTCTCTTAAGCAGCCTTCCTTGCTTTGTCTGTGTGTTTTTAGTTGTGTGTCATGTTCCATGTGTAAATGCAAATCTGCTTGTTAATGTGTTTGGATTTGTGTGTTAATGAGGTTAATTTCAAAGATTTTTATTATTATACAACTACTTGACATCATAAAAATGTCCATTCGATCTGCAATAAACCATAAAATGTATCTGAGGCAGCACTTTAAATGTAGCATATCTTCATGGAGAAACCACTGAGCTGGCAGCACTTGTCAGTTTGTTTAAAGTATTTGAACCCCACTAATGTTTTCTGTTTCTTCAGTCTTTTTTTCACAAAGACTTAACTCTACACTGCTCAAACTTTCCATCCTGAGCATGTCTTCAACAAAAAAACAAAGACCTAAACCTTTACTAAGACTAAAGAGACAGAGGACGTTGTTGTTAACTTGTCTTCATTTGCCCTGATTGTTTATTCACAGATGTATAATAGCACATTTGTTTTATTTCTCCCTGAAGGTCAAATGGTCTAATTTTGGAGTCATATTTTGTAATCTTTGCTTGGAGGATAAGAACTGTGCCAGACACTAAACTATTCTTATCTCTGTGCCCTGGTTTCAAGAAAATCCACTGCACTCTTGCTGCTTTTGTGTTTTCGATAATGGTTAGTAGCACTGGGTGCTCCACAGAGACTGGACATTATAGTATCTTTATTGGCTGTTTGTTGTTGTTGTTAAACAAAAAAAGCTTGTTTTTAACTGGAGAGGCTCAGATTTGATGTTCCAGTGTCTCGTCTGCAGTGACGCTCTGATCTTTTTAATGGCTTCTCTGTCTCTGTCAAGGTCAGACGTCTGCATGGTTTTACTGAGCTCTCCTGGCTGCTTTGTTTGGACAGTGGAGGCTCAGACATACAAAGACAAACATGTTCCAGGGATGTAAGACGCCCCATGTAGAGATGGTTAGCATTCATAAGGAAGACAGAGTTTTGCAGGAGATTGATATTCATTGGTTACAACGTATTTGAATACAAAAAGGCTTGTCTTGATACAAAGTGGGACTGAAACAAGGAGTCATTGAATTTATCTATGTCATTTTAAATTATGTTTTACTGTAAATTTTTGCTGCCTCTTGGCCAGGACTCCCTTGAAAAAGAGTCTCTTAATCTCAATGGGACTTTCCTGGTTAAATAAAGGTTAAATAAATAAATAAATATAGCAACCTGATTGACAAAAACAACAACAACAAAAAGGGATTGTCCAGTTTCATCTTCTTTTTGATACAAAAATGCAAAACATTCAAAGGTTCAGGAGCCAAAATCTGTTCCTTGTTCCCAAGCACGTTTTATACATATGAAACTACGGATTTAGAGTTGTTGGTTAGTCCAAACAAGTCCCTGTGTCAGGCACAGAGAGGAGGATATAGAGCACAGGGACATTTGTAGTTTTCAGAAGTGTGATCTTTAACTAAAGCAGGTTTGGTACACAAAAGATCAATCTGCAATGGCTGAAGTGCAAAAGGCAACAAATCAGGAATGAGAACATGCAGGAAAAGTCTGAACAAGAGGAGCTAGAACGATATTAAAGGCTGGATGCATTAACTAAGATGACTCGTGATCATCTGCAGTGAGCAAGACACAGGTGCAACACATTCAGAAGGATCCTGGTGATCAATAATGAGGGAGGCAGCTTGACAGGAGCTAAAAAAAAGAGAGAGACAGGGCTTAACAAAATAAAACAGGACATTCAGAAACAATATATTTATTTGACAGATCTCGCAACCTGGAGACGCCTCTCTGGACTATGATAATGATGACTGATTTTTCCACTCTTTTTTAACATTTAAAAGTTCTCCACCTGTCTTTGGAGCATTTCAGTATCCTGTGTTTCATTATTATGTACTTGATTATTATGGCCCACAGCTTGTTTTGGCTCAGTCTCACTGCTCTCACCCACATTTTTTCTGCCTCAGCTGATATTTTTAACTCTCACACATTTACATTTTATTACATAAATGATTTATTCAAAAGTAACAGCAGATTTATCCATGAAGAAAATTACTGTGGGCTGGAGTGTGAAAAGCAAAATTATAATAAGTAGCTTTGATAAATGGTATGAGTGAGTATCAGTTCTTAGTTAAGCTTTCTAACTTTGCACTAGCTGCTCTGGGGTCTGAGTTTTGTTTGCAGCAGCCAGAGGAAACAAAAAAAACCACTTCTTTCAAAATTATTTAACCGAGACTCAACTTTTGGTATAAAATCCTACAGCTGTGCACCTCTTGGATGTGTAAATACACTTCCTTCTGCTTACAAGTTCAGAATATGAACTGAAGAGCTGGAATGTAGAAGTGTTCAGAACTGAAACATGTTGATAACTTGTTTCTGCTGCCCTCATGTGGTTTAAAGGATGAGCAGAGCAGTTTCAGAACAGAAGTGTCCTTGTCTGATTTGCACATCTTCGGTTCTGTGGCAGCTTTCTTTTAAGGGAAAACTGACATTTGGATGTTTTTTTGTTTAACTCGAGGCTGATTTTGACAAACATGAAACCACGACCATTTCCAGACAATGTAGGGGCTGGTGTGAGATAATCAACCCCCTCAATAAACTCTTTAGTAAGCTTGGACCTGCTGTGCCTAAGGTAGTAAAAATATCCAGCTGCTCTTTCACTTTCTATTCCTGTTCTCACTCTCTCCCTCTGTGTTTGTGTTGTGTATTTGTCTCTGTCACCAGGTGTCAGTATGCGTAGTCTATGTGTTAAAGGAGCAGAACAGCAGCTGGTGCTTAAGAGGGAGAATTTTTTTTTTCTTAAAAATTTGTCCTGCAGTAAAACAAAGACCAATTGTTAAGTACACATCATCTGAGGTGCACATGCCTGCCAGGAGCAATGTGCAGCACATCTGTAGTATTCCCAGACAGATTAAAATAACAGTTAACAGATTATTTACTGCAGGTTTAATATCATGTCTCCCCTCTCTCCATCTTTAGAGAAGTCGCTCAGATTGACCAGTTTCTCCAAGAGACGGCGGCACGGGAAGCCAACGCCAAGGTCCGTCTGCAGCAGTTCATCGAGGAGCTGCTGGACCGAGCGGACCGCGCAGAAAAACAGCTGCAGATTATCAGCAGCTGTGGTACCACACCCAACGGCAGCCTCGGCCGCTGCAGCCTCCAGGCCTCGAAGGGGAACGGGCGCCAGGTGAGCAGACAGGGGGCGTTCAGGAGCAACGAGGGCTGTTGTCAGTTCCCTGTGTTCAGACTAACATGACAATAGGTATTGATGCATCAGTTATACTTGAAGACAACTGACTAAATCACCCTAATGATAGTAAAACTTTCAATTTTTTATAAGTCACATGTCAGCGTTATATTTATTCCTCAAAACAAAATTCATTCACTCACTTGTATGACAACATGATCATATTGTTTCTAGACTCCACTGTGATAATTGTTTAGAGTAACTCCCAGCTTTGGGACAGGCCTTAACTCAGCAGCACTTAGCCTTTGAATAGTGCATAAGCATTGATTATATTGATGGATGTCATGCTTAAGCACCAGGGGTCAAATCCATTATGGACTCAGAAAATCCGCGACAACAAGTCTGCTCCTGTTGACATACCAAACGGTGATTAACCACTACATTTGTCTTTGCAGACAAGATTCAAAAAACAAGAAAAAGTTCAAAATTGAATGTTTGGATGATTCAAATAACCAAAAAAGAAACAATAGCTTTGTTTCTTTAACATGCGTTTGCATGTAGCCTGAAGCTTTTTGTGTGTTAGTGGAACAGGTGATGTCAACATTTAGCTTCTCATGAATGTGTGCTTAAAGTCTATTAAGTAATCCAGCTCACTTGTCACACCCCCTGTCCCAGAAATTAATCCATCATTACTTCTCATTGACCCTGTTGGCATAATTAAACTGTAAAAAAAAAGATGCTGTTTTTTTTAATTCGAGCATTAATCTGTTGTTAAACTCAATGTCAGTCACAGCTTTGACCAGTAGGTGTTGTCTTTGTAGAGCTTTCTCTCATTCTCATTATTCTCAGAGAGAAATTTCAGGTAGGTTTTGAGGATGTGTTTTTGTATGAGGCTCAAACACTCATTTGTACTCCCGTATAAACTGTAGAACCTGGGGGACATGATGAGTTTAAGGTCACTGTGCAAAGCAGGGTTTTCACAAGAGCAGATGCAAATATTGCAGGAAGGTTTAAAACCCCACCAGGAGATTTTTTCCTCCTTTCAAAAGGGAAGTAAAATCAGTAACGCTTTAGATTATCTTGTGCTTTTTTCCATAACTTAACTATTAGTTAATACTTAAGTCATAATATGTAAAGCATTGTTCATTTGTTACTGATGGATCCATCAATTCTAGAGTTTGCACAAAGGATTAGTTAGTTAACACTTAAAATAGAACACATTATAGAGGGTCATTTTCATCAATAATAAAACATTTATAACTGTTTTTACATGATACACAAATGAGTATTGTGTATCATCAATACGTTACAGATGATGAGTTATGTAGTAATTAATACTGAACTAATGCCGAACTACTGCTAAAAAGCATAAGCTAATCTAAAGTGATACTGCAACATCAGAGCCCATCATAATCTCTTAACACAAAATCCACACCTGCTCCAATGTATCTCTACAAAATAGGTGAGTCTGAATGTAATATTTCATAACATTAGGGCAGTCAGTTATATTTCACCTCCTCTTGACCATGAAACTGCAACTTTAAATATAGGTTTCTCATCTTTACAGTCAGATCAAGAGCTGAGGAAATGGTTGTCCTGCTCTGGCATCTGGAGATGGGCTCTCTCTCTTCAGCTCACATTCTTACTCTCTTTCTTCCTAAATTTGTCTTGTTACATGCTATGATGTAACAGTCCAATCATTCCCCTTCTCTTTTCAAAAATGTCACTTATTCAAATCATCAACACCTTTAGAAAAATAAAAAGGGAAACCTGTTTTGCACACATTGGTGTGCTGCCATGGAAACCAGATCTGTCTCCTACATGATTTGAATCAGTCGTAGATCAGCCTGAAAGAAAAAAGCCTTTTCGTTTTTGAGCACTGTTTGAGAGTTGAGCAGCATTTCAGTTCCCCTCGGATCACTATCTCTGAGTTCAGGGACACTCTCTGTTTAGTCATTTTAAGAAGTCTCACTGTACAGTGTGTAATCTTAGTGATGGCTCATTATTGACGCTGCAAAAGCCTGTTGAAATACAGATTGAAGCACGCGGTGTTCCCTCTTCCTTCAGCTCTAAAGCGGAGCTGTCTGGTTGGTGATTGACCTCACATACTGCTGCCTAAATTTAGCCATTCTCTCTCTGGATCAAACCACCAGCCAGTCTCATGTTTTTGTGCAGCTCTGTGAATAATCAACTTGACAAGTACATGTGTGGAGTCACAGACTGGTTGGCACCTTCTTACGCTGTCAAGGGAAGCCCGGAGATACCGCCCGTCCAGGCTCACGACCTTGTGACCTCCTTCTCTCTGTCACCTCATCACAGAGGTCGCCCTCATTTCCTGGGAGACGGGCTTCAGAGCCGCAGAGGTATTTTAGGACTGACAGTGAGGGAGCAGATGGATGACTTATTTCCTGCTCACACTCCAGTTCAAGCCAAGCTGAGTCCAGAGGAAGTGCAAAGTGAAGGAAGCTTTAGCTGTGATCGAGTTGGTGCAGAGTGTTTGGGCTTTTTATCAGAGATGTCAGGAGAGAGAAACGGAAAACAACTCAAGGTCTCGTCAGACTGACTTATGTCCGTTTTTTATCATTCAGTGAATGTTAGTTTTATCTATTTAGAGGCTAAAAGTTGGGTCTGATGCTGTGATTGACAGGTCTGCTGACAAATGCAGCTCTTGTGATGTGGCGTGCAACAAAATTGGTGGAGAAGAAATGGCAAGGGAGAATGTGATAAACACTAAATGAGAACTCACTGAACTTTCTTTAATCATAAAGACTTCTGCACACTCATTCTGTTTTTTTGCGTGGTTTTTTTTAGATCCATAATCCAAAAAAAAAAAAAACAAGCAAAGATACCTTGCACACCGAATTCAAGGCATTTCCTTTTCTATTGATTGCAAAAACTCAAAGCATGAGAGAAATGAAATCTTCAGGTAGCACCAATTATTTTGTGGTTCTTTCACTACTTGAGAAAAGTAAAAAAATCTGAGTTTCACCTGCTGGTAAAGGAGCTGCAAAATAAACCTAATTGCTCTGAGGTGTATTTTAGGATGTCAGTGGTCGAGTTTGATACAGTTCTATCTTTACTGGGGCCTGTTTCCTCCAGCGTCCATTCTCTCTGGCACAAGGTCAGAACAGTCTGTGTGAAGAGATGCAAAACATGTTTGTATAGAGGGAGAGAGAAAAAGGCAACAGTGTCTGTGTTTGTGCATATCATGCCTCTTTGGCACGTCACCAGTCGTGCACACCAAATCACTGGCAGCGCTTCACACACCTTTGTGTGTGTTTTAGCCGACACACAATCTATACACACTTACAAACACTACACACTCTACATACTTGAGTGCATTGGCAGCTTTGAGTGGTGCATGAAAGAGTGACTCTGGGATTTTTACTCTCAGGCAAACAGAGCGACTGAGAAGCAGCTGCACACCCACATCCAAACCCACTTGAAAATGCTCACCTGCTTTCAGAGCTTCAGTCAGATATTTCAGGTAGTACCAAGTGTGCCAAGGGTTTGTGTGGAAAGAAGAGATTCATCCGGAAAGTTTGATGTTGATATCCCTGTCCCAGGAGGATGATTTGTAATCTACACTTATCATCTGTATAAGCTCAAAGTTTTACTGATAGAGGAAATCTGATGTTCTTGTAGTTCCTGAGTGTATTAATGTTCAATAGACAGTGAATCATTTCTTATGAGGCAGTCAGTGACCCTCTCTGATTTGTAAAAGAAACTCTTCCTTCGAAATTGCTTTAAATTGCTATAATGAAAATTATGATTCCTGTTCTGGCTTCACTCATTGAAGAAGATTTGCAGTTTTTGTATTGAGTCTTTCATACTGATAAAAAGAAAGGGCAAAAGCCATTTCCTGTTTCTGCAATTTTATGGTTCTGCAATTTCACTTAGCGGACTTACAACACAAGCAAGAATTTAGACTGGAGGAAGAAAACCTTAGTAAGTGCAAGAAAGTGCTGCAAGTTTGTTTGGCCATATGTGCTGCCATCGAGTGTAAGAAGTGCCTTTTTTTGTTACAAATAATGCAATCAAAACTAGCCACAACTAATACTTCAGTGGCAACATCATTTAGTGGACAACAAAAATTTTTTTTCAAGTGCTACATTTTCCTAAAGAGTTAAACAGTTAAACATAATGGTAATAGAGTTAATGTTGAAGTGAGTTAAAATGCTCACAAAATAGGAAAGAATTTTGTATCTGTATCTGTGTTATGCGTATAACTGTACGCATTTGTTCTTTCCTAATAAAAATAAAACATAAAATGAAGAGAGTAGAAAGAGTCTGCTGATTGTATGGAGTTGGGTAAATTATTCCACCGTTGGGCAACAATGGAGGAGAATTCTCTCTTGTCTCTCCGATCTTTATGTTGTAATTAAGGCTGGATTTCTAGATCAGTGTGCTTGATATAAAATGTATAAATTATTCACCCAGAAAAGTCTGTGATTCAGTAACCATTTGTGTTATTCTTGTTCTCGTTATTTGTCAAAAATCAAAGTGATAACATTGTTTTTTCTGGACCCACAGAGAGAAACTCTCCATGAAGATCGCTAAACAGGCTGCATTTGATTTACTGTTTATGTTCAGTCTGTTCAGAAGGGAACAGTCAAGTAGCCGTCTGTGCCTGTTTTATTTTTATAGCTGAGCTAACTCAGTCAGTCTGGGAGTTGCTCTCAAATGAAAAACTGTAAATGCTTCAATTTAGAGCATATTCTTTTGATTAAAGTCTAGAAAATGCCTCATATATAGAGATCACCTGATGTGTAATGTAGGTTGTGGGGAAAGTATTGTGGTCATGGCTCTTATTAACTCTCCAGAGAGCTTTCTCTGGATATATTTACTGTCATACTATTATCAATAAAACCAGTCTAATGTTGTTTTATTTTGTTTCCCCTTTGTTTCTCTGTTTCCTCTCCATCTGTGTCCAAACAGAGGAACTCGAGCCTGTCTGGGAGTACGAGAGGCATGTACCAAGTGTCGGAGCGGCGGTCCTCCCCCAGCACAGGGTAAACCTACACTCCTTCTTATTCCTAGTGTAAAAAATGATTTCTTAACTCAGACACAGAACTAGACCTGCAAAGTTTCATAAAGAGGTTTATGGCTCAGGTGGTACCACTCAGAGGAGAAGAGAGGATTATATGAGCTCATAACTGCCACATTACACAGGGTTTAATGTGATTCCTTTTACTTTGCAGAAAGATTTTTCTCCCTGTCTTTCTCATCTTTCTTTTTATGGATTTTTTTTTTTTGCCCAGCTGAAGATTTTGCTGATCTTTCCTGTCAAGTGAATTTGGTTTTTTCAGAAATTGGTAAAATCACACTTTGCCAGTTTGCCTGCCTGCACTCTGTGCTTCAGGCTTTTGGTCTTTTGGTTACAGCATCTCAGAAAAACACGAGGAAACCTGTTGAAGTGTCAAAGTGAACACCTGTTAGTTGTTGGGGTTTTTTTTGGCACCTTGAGGATTTTTTGCAAGTCCAACGTTAGATCAGATGATATCATCATGTAACAGTAAACTCACCTACTTTTTGATACCAGATAGTACAGTGGGGAGGGACAAGGAAAGGAAAGTTCACTTGACTAATCCTTTACGTGTATTCAATAATACTGAAAGTAAATGACATCATGACTATAGAGAAGCATCTCAATAGATTGGAATAGTGCAAAAGGTATATTTATTTCATTGGTTCAATTCATAAAGTGAAACTCATGTATAGATTCACTACACACAAAGAGAAAAAGTTCACCAAAAGTGAATCTATCAGAACTTGAAAATAGTCCTAATCTAGAAGCCTTTTGACGAATCATTATTTTCAATTAAAATCTTTTCAAGGTCATCTACTGTGAAAAAGTGAAAAATATATGTTATTCTATCTTCACCAGGATTGTAAGATAGGTTAGTATAAAAGTGTGACAGACTAGAACCTTTCATGACCTGCAAATTCAGGGGGGTCATTTCATTAGCGCTATGTGATCTTATCCTTTCCAGTTTCACACTCATACCCAAGTGCATGTTGTTGTTGTTTACATTGAATCGGCTGCATTATAGAGCCACTCTGAGTATGAAATTACTGGATTACAGAAGTTTTCTTGTGATTATCAGCGTAATGAGCTAAATTGTAACAATCTGGAACTCTGTGTCATATTTCACAAATGCTGTGCACTGCAAGGATGCACTCCGAAATGTTTACTCTTACTCATTTATCATTAAAAACAAATTCAAGTTTAGATAATCTTATGTTTCGTCAAGATGGTTTCCAAATGTCTTTGTCTGTTTGACATTATTCTGGTAGAGTAACATGGTGATCTCATAGAGAACAATAAATGACCAATGTAGATTTAATTTGCTTATCTTGTATGATCATGGAAAATATTGAGTATAGCCTTCATCAGTTGATGATTCAGTTAGACTTACACTACCATCGACATCATTATTTTTAGGGTGACACCATGAGGTCACCATATGAATGGAGCTGCTTTAAGTCTTATAAGAATGTGAATTTCAGGTGAAGAATTTCAACTTTTATACTTGCTTAAAGCTGTAGCTGTTCTTTGGTAAGATTGCACTTAATGTGATTAATTTTTTTCTCCTTTCCAAATCATTTTTAAATTTTCTAATAACCCAGCTTAGTTTGAGACTGAGGCAAGAATAATTTAAAACAAGAGGGCCAAAATACACACATTGATTGAATTTGTTCAGAAAGACATTGTGGCCTTAATGGTCACCCGGGCCGCCCGCTCGAGGACAAGCCTCATGGTGCGCAGCCATATCCACTAGGCCATCCGCGCACCGAGGGCCACATTTTGAAGTAGTAAGATTTGTTTGGTTGTATCAATCCACTCATTTCAAAATAGGCTTGGAAATAAGAATAAAAAAGAATGGCAATAAAATCAAGATGCATTAAAATGCTTCCTCTAGATTAAATATCCCATCTGAAGGATTTGCTGATTTTTTATCTTTTGTATTTGTGAAAAAGTCTGAGAGAATTGCACTCACACTCTAGAGACATATGTTGGACACGATTCAATACTTAATGATTTTTTTTTAAACTAGCAAGTAGAATTAAAGAACTAATGCAAGGTTACAAAACTTCTACATCAACAGATCTGGTCTGTATAAGGTGGAAATGAAGTATTGTCGGTATTATGTTGCATGACATGTGATGGGACAAGATCCCAGTTTTTTCATCAGTGAGGTGCAGGTCATCTGTCTCCCCTGAAGTATTTCTGGCTCTCTGAATTCAATCACACTACTGTGCCATCAAAGTCTGACTAACCCCATCGTCACTTCCACTCAGTATGTGAATGTGTTTCCAAACATGACGTCACGTGAGTCCTGTCAGGCACCCCCTGTTGAATCACTGATAGCACAACACACAAAAACAGACCGCGACCCTACCTGCCATCTGTCCTTGGTTATTGATAGCTCTCATCAGGCAGGCAGCAACATATTTTTACAATTTGATGCATATGAGGTCAAAATCTTAAGGAAAGTTTCAGTATTTAATTTAAATCTACAAATTTCAGCCTTTTTATCATCAAACAATGTCTGAAATCATCATTAATTTCTGCTACAGTGTGTACAAAAATACATATATTTATCTATTTACCATTACATTTTTTATTTAAAAATATATGTATATGTATATATTTTTATACTGACTTGCATGTTATGTATTTGCACCAGCCACAAAGCCATTTCATGATTATTTCATGACGCTGCTTTGTATTCTGGTTACTCACCGTGTTCTCATTAATCAGCTAATCAGTGTATAATGAGATTCTCATGATCTGGATCAAGTCATATCATTAGAGTGTGGTACAGATTAAGATGTTGACAAAATATTAAAGCAGCTTTAGCAGGTTGCTGCTGTACTAAGAGGTTGCTGAAACTCACAAATAAATTACAGTGTAGTCTGACCCAGTTAAGTGCAATAATACCATTCAGGCCTTTTATTGTTTCATGTAGTCTCATTTACAGAATATACAGTATGCAGAATGACCTGGATCTCATTCTCTGCATATCCAGAAAGCAGAGATAAATGATACCTGCAGCACTGTCTGTGATTCTTTCTGTTCTTCAAATGATGAATGCAAATGATTCCACTCTCCATGTTAAGCTACGAGAATGAGGAGGGAGAAATGAAAAACAGGAAAGAAAAATGCCCCACTTTTCACTGGCTGATATTTGTATCTTCTCATTACTTGAAGTGGATGGGAGGTTATTTTTAAGTACTGTAGCAGTTTAAATGTTAAAAAGCTTTCCTTGTCCTGCTCTAAACCCTGAGAAATGCAGCATGTTGTTGTAGGTCAAAAGGTACATGTTTGTAGCTCTTTCCCGTCTGAGATGTACCCACTCATATCAAATTAAATGCACAGACTGCACTGTGCTATGTAGATCATAAAAGATTAAAAAAACATCTAATTACCATTTCTTCTCTTGCAGAGCATCTGGGCGCATCAAGTCGGTGTCACAGGGCTCTGGAGGTTATGACAGTGACAGTGTGGAGATGCACCCCATGGAGGAGTGTCCTGAGGCTCAGTACTATCACATGCAGTGCCGTTTGGGTGAAGGGGGCTACGAGCGCTCCCCTGGATGTGGCGGTGGATCAAGGAACTGGGGTCTTCGTAAACAGGCCATCCAGAACTGGCAGCGGAGGCCGTACAGGAACAGCACTGAGGGCGAGGAAGGAGACGTGTCAGACGTGGGATCCAGGACCACAGAGTCCGAGGTCGAGATGTGGGAGCAAGAGAGGAGAGCTGTGGCTGAAGTGCAGCAGTCTGCAGCCCCGTATCCACAGCACGGCAGGGCAGGCTTTCGCCCTAATGCAGGTGAGATTTGTGCACCTTCAGCCACACAACAGCAGCAGCTTAGACTCATGGGAGTCAGGATTCACAGAGCAAAGGCCATGATGTGATCTCCTGAGAGCAATGTGGATCTGAGTTAGTGCTGAACAATTTGCAAAAATATTCTAATTCAATTTTTTTTCCACATATTGCAATTGTGATTTATTGAGCTGTTATTTTATCTTATGTGTTGTTGAAGAAGATGATAGATTCTGTTTTACTGTTAGTGTCATTATACAAAGAGTAAATTATTTCAAGCCTTTTTTTCTTGAAATATTGATGATTGTGGCTTATAGATAATGAGAACCTAAAATTCAGTGTCTCAGAAAATTAGAAAATGACATGGGATTAATAAAAAACTGATGTTTTAAATAGATTTTGTCAGGCTTCTGAAAGTTTTGCTTGTCTTTCACCAATTGCCAATTTTTGCCCTTTTCAGCCATTTTTGCTGTTTTTTGTGCATTTTTGTCACTTTTAACTTATTTTTACTGCTACTGCTGGCCACTTTGGCCACTTTTCCCACTTAAATTGTTGCTTTCTCCAAGGGTAGCTTTTATGAGTAACACTGATGTAGAGCGTAAAACATCTACTGCAAAATTTTATCTGGTAGTCTGACGCTTGAGGTCAAAGAAATATTGTACTGTCTGCAATTAGAACATTGCAACCGGCCATATTGAGATTTAACCCAGTTTGCAATTAACTGTCCAGCCCTAATCTGAGTTAGGTTGACATTGTGCTGCTGTCAAGTTGCCTAAGTTGGGGAGCTTCACCAAGTGTCTGTGGATCTGCTTTGAGCATATATGGTGAAAACAGAGGAAAGAGGCCCTGTAGCTGCAGCAGTGTGTAGATACAACAATGTCAACACATCATGAATAATGACTGAAACTCTGAAATAACTCAGTGGAGAACACAAACACAGACACAGATGAGTTTTGAAGGTTCTTCAAACACTGTGCGATTATAGTCTTAAGAGAGAACAATTTTTGGGTTGAGTAAATCAAGTTGAGCTGACACAGCTTCACAAGCATGAGCAACAAATACATGTCTGTATTTTCTGTATTTTAACATTTGCTCGTTATCATCTCAGCTCTTGGTTTCACGCTGAGTTTGGAATCTTTGCCTGAGCCAAGTCAGTCAATCATGCCGGCACATTCCTTCACATTCACCACAGATTGTACATCTCTCTGTTAACTTCCTACCCTGCCAAGATCCTCAAACTCACACTTCTGCTGCCCTCCACCTGCTGTTGGGTTTTGACTCTAAAACAGGTGGACTGAAGTGACTCAGTGAAGGAGTAAAACTGCACCAGGGTTTTGTGACATGCGTATGAACCGCCCCATTAACTCAAAGATTTTTCTCATGTAACACCCAACATGTTTCTGGCACGCTGCAGCTCTGACGTAGTTCTCCTTATTGGGAGAGCGTCTCTGCCAGCTTGTATCAGATGGTATGTTTCTACCAGCACACATTTTTTTTCCCTGCATGTAACACACAGCTCGGCTTTTTTAGTTTGTTTGGCTGCTTTGAGCGTGGGTGGTGTGTGTGAAAAAGAGAGAGGAAGAAAGAAAAAGGAAAAGAGAAAAGAGAGTGAAACTAAGGGTTCATAGCCCTGATGGTTTCAAACAGACTCTGTCCAAGGCCAAAGATGAAATGAGTCATGCTGAGAGGTATAAGACAAGCTTGGATTGGACGGACAGGATCAGCCAATAGATGGCTAAACACAGAGAAAATGGACATAAGGGAAGAATTATGTAATCCTGCTTCTGTGTCCTGCTGGCGCCACCATGTGACAGAACGTGTAATATTTCCTGTTCTCTGGAGATCTATCTATAGTAATCAATTGAAGAAACAGTTAAGTGATAAATTTAACTGTATTTGATTTCAATTTTAATTCTACATCTTTACAAAATTGTTGAATGTTTATCAACATGAAGTTTACTTAGATGTCAGTTTCTAGAATCTATGATGACTATCTGCTTCTCAACAAAAAACATGAAACATTTAAGCAGACTGATGTTATTCAGATAGTTTTATTGTGATTATCATATTTTAAAAGCCCAAAAAGAGAATCCCCATCCCAGCATCCTGGAGAGACTGTGATATTCAAGATATTCAAGGACAACTAAATAGCTTCATAAACCATACATTTATTTGAAACACCCCTTTTCTGTCGGAAGTGAATGACTTCTATAAAGACACGAGTAATGTATTGAAGGCCAAAAAATTGGCTTTGGTGAGGTTTTTTGTCTTTTTTTGCACTGGTCACAACAACCACAACCAAAAGAGGGTTACTACCTTATACCTGCAGTTTGCCTGTTAAAGTGCATTACCACATCAGCATTTTCTGTCTGAGAGTGCAGCAACAGCAGTCAGAGCTAACCTGGATATTTTGGGGAATTTTATAAAATCTCCCAGACATAATGTTACTACTAAAAAAAAGAACATGTCAAAAGAGGAGGTTTGATCAGGAAAATCAGGAAAAAAGCACTTTCAAGAACTACAGATAGACCTGTGATATGTTTATTGACAAATTTGCACTCATGGGTTGGTGTGTAGCTTTACAATGAGCAGACAATTTTTGCAGCTTGATGAGGAGAAAACAGCAAAGCGATCTAACCTGATGCTAGACAAGAAAAAGCTCAAAGTAAATGAGATGTTTTTGTTACTTAGTTTTGTTCAGATTCTGGCTTCCAAAGAGCTGATCGTCTCTGCAAGTATGTGGTCTCCAATTTTTTTTCTTTTTTTGCATGATGCTTGCCAGAAAACCATTGCAAAAGCTTAAAGGAGACAAAATAAAATCACAGATGAAGGGTTTCTTTTTTCGTTCCAAAAAGGGTGAAGCATTGTGCTCCAAGATGGAAGATGTCGCGTTGTTTTGCTTTTCTCGTTGGGCCTCGTATAAAAAAAACACACCCCATAGAAGTGTAATTTGATAGTGTAGGTAAATATGACCAGTAGTAAAGGTTTCTCTATGGTTTAGTGAGCATTCAGTGGTCAAAAACAGTCCTTTCTTTTGTTCTTTCCCTCAGGTCGCTCTGAGGTAGTTTACAACAAGCCATGTCGCCATGAAAAAAGCCCATCAAAGTCCAACGAGGTGATCAGTCCAGAGGTGCTGAAGATGCGAGCAGCTCTCTTCTGTATCTTCACATACCTGGACACTAAAACTCTGCTGAGAGCTGCTGAAGTCTGCAGGGACTGGAAGTTTGTGGCTCGCCACCCCGCTGTGTGGACCAGAGTGCTGCTGGAGAACGCACGCATCTCTTCTAAGGTGAGTAATAAACATTAAGATACCATACTTAGGAGCATCATATATAGGTCCTCACTTTCTTTGACTTTTCTTTGAGTTTTTGTCAAATTAAATTCAGCCAGCATAACAGTAACTTTAAGCATTACATTCATAAAAAAGGTCTAAAGCACCGATGTTTCATTTACTGAAAAGTCCATGGTCAGCATGGGGGAGCAGAGCACTATATAAACACACATACATATATACATGTACATACAAATACACATACATATATATATATACACACATATGTGCATGCATAGATTGATCCTCTCACATTCACATGCACACACAATATTTTTTTCCCTTTTCTGTTTTTCTTCCCTTCACCCTATAAATTAAAGATCAGTTCACCCAAAAGTCATTTGAAAAGAAACAGAGCGATGAGTGCCAATCTTGTCTGGAAAACATCACTTTTTATTCGTCGTCTCACTGTAATACTTTCCATATAGAGGATACCTTTCATTTTATTCCTTCCTTGTATGACTAAGGAGGGCTATGACTTTCACTAGGAGAATGTAATTATTTTCTTTGTAATCAAAAGCATGGCTCTGAGCAATGCCACATGGTCATTTGCCAGCACAATTCCCAAAAGAAAGCAGTAAGGCTCAAGAGGTAGTTCCACCTCCAACCATTTTTTAATTTCACAATGAATATCTTTCCAGTTTGGGGGTTTGGGGCAGGTCCAAAATACATTTGTATGATAAGGTCACAGCCCCCCCCAGCACTTATCTGATGATCTACCAAATGTGGCTGTCACCTGGGAATTTAAAATCAATAAAAAGAATATATCATCCTAATTTTTCCGTCAAGTTCGCTCCAGCTGCGACTCCTCATTGCTCCACTTCAATGTCTGCAGTTTCCAAATCCCAGTAGATTATGGTCTTTATCTCCAATACCTGTTTTCTCTTTATGTCCAAGCAATTATCTTCTGGTTCTTCGTTTACAGTCTTATATGTGTGTGTGATATATTCTGCTTTTTAATTAACCTTTTAATTGTCAACATGAAAAAATGCTCTAACGTAGATGGTAAATCACATATTTTTCACATTCTTTATGTTTCTGTTATGTTCTAAATAACGTCTTTTTTGGAAGTATCGAAAGTGGTCACAGTTCTAGAAGTCATGTTTATGTGCAATTTGTTCAAAGGACATAAAGTCACTCCTTTCGAATAACTGCACCCCCATAATCAGGCCACTTTCTATCCAAATCCTGAACCTTGTTTCTAATGCACGTGGTAGGAAGTCTGTTCTATATGCAATGTAGGTCCTCACTTTTAATCAAGACGATTTTCACTGATTTTTTTTTTGTCTTTCTTAGTTCTTAAGCATACTATCTCAATGGTGCACTCAGACGCATTCACTCATTCTGCAAAACCTCAAACCAAGACAGCGAGGCAAGAAGGAGACAAAGGAGGAGTACCTGAAAAGCACACGGTGAGACACACACACACACACACACACACACAGACGTGTGAGGGTACAACAAGTTTTTTCAAGAAACACTTTTTGGAGACTTCTAAACCCACTAAATATATTTCTGTTATATCCTAAATGACCCACTGAACAAGTGATGTGATAAAGCCAGCGGGAGGAATGTGCTGGATTGACAGCTTCTTTGTGTGAGCAGCAGCCTATACTCTTCTCAGTTTTTGTTTCCTGATACTTGACAAGTGGAAGTCTGAGAGAAACATCTATGTAGAGACAGGAAATATGACAACTCAAGTCTGCTTTTAAATACAGACAAGCTGCTCTGTGCATTTCTGTACAAGAAGAATCATTTTATTTAGCGCTGTAAAGAAGCCTCATTAGAAATATCTTTACAGCCTGGATTTCACTTTGTTACAATTTATACTTTATTTTTTGAATCAGCACTTTATTTTTCTGCTATTTATACTGTATCAGATTTGTATTTTTGTTTGTTTTATTGTCTTGATTATATCAGTTTATTGTTCTGTTTTGTTATCCTGCAAATTTACTCTTTGAGTTAATCTGTGTGAAGCACACCAGGCTGCATCCTTCTTCATAACTGTTCTATAAATAGTTCTAAATAGCTGAGCTGAGTTGAGATGAGGTAAAAGTGCTGCTCTGAAGGACAGGAGAATTGCTTCCTCTGCTCCAGCTCTCTCTGACTGTTTCTGCTGATCTTTCTGCACTTTCCTGTCTAAGTGGCTGTCTGGAGGAAGGTCTGGAGGCGTTGTTAAAGGCCACAGGAAGTAACCTGCTGATCCTGAAGATTTCTCACTGCCCCAACCTGCTGACGGATCGTTCTCTCTGGCTGGCCAGCTGCTACTGCCGAGCTCTGCAGGCTGTAACCTACAGGTAAACTTGTCCAACCATCTGTCCTCACACCTCTCTGTCTCCCACCATGCTCTTAGGAGTCCACAGACACCCGGTGTAGTTGTGGGCATAAGTTGTTATCCCAAAAATATTGCTTTGTGTTGTAGGAGTGCCACAGATCCAGTGGGTCAGGAGGTGATCTGGGCTCTTGGAGCAGGCTGTAGAGACATCATCTCCTTACAGGTGGCGCCACTACACCCATGGTAATACACACAATTACTGCTCATTTATGACTTCAGATCAATACCACATTACTCTTTCTGCTGTAAGTTTCAAGAGTCCATTTCACTCATGTTTTATCTGCTTTAGCCAACAGCCGGCTCGCTTCAGTAACAGATGCCTGCAGACGATTGGAAGATGTTGGCCGCACCTCCGCGCTCTTGGTGTGGGTGGGGCAGGATGTGGCATTCAGGGACTGGCTTCTCTAGGTAAACTTCTTATTTATTTATTTATTAATTAATTAATTAATTAATTAATTAATTAATTATGAAGTGATCTCAGTTTCTGCACTAATGTTTACTTTTTAGGATTCTGAATTTTTTGGGGGGAACTTATTCAGAAATCAACCCAAAAGGTGTTTTTTTTTTAAATATTGGTTACTGTCCTGACAAATATAGTAGATGGTGCATAAACAGCAAAACATTATTTGGACATAAAAAAGGGTGGCAAAGATGCTAGAATGAATATTTCCTTGATTTGTCCTGCTTTCCTTAATAAGCACCATTGCTTTTTGTTGTATTGCTTTCTATTGGTTTATTGGTTTGTGTTGCTTTTTTGATTCTGTCTGTTTTAAATCTGTTGTTATGTTTCTATTTCTTTCTGTTGCTTTGATTTTTTTACGCTCTCTTGTGCTTTTTGTTTTTAATTGCTTCTCACCATCACACATTATCCAACATTCGTCTCAGTTTGTGTTGATGGGTTATTTTCTCGCTTAGGTTTTGTGATGTTAGGGATTTTTTTCAGTGCGTTTGATCAGTGAAAATATCTTTAGAAAGCATTTGTGATGAGCGTGCTCTCTGAATCATGATTTTCATTGTATTATAAAAAACAATTGACTGAATGATCTCTGTATCTCACCTCACCAGCGAGGAACTGTATGCGGCTGCAGGTGCTGGAGTTGGATCATGTGAGTGAGATCAACCAGGAGGTGGCAGCAGAGGTTTGCAGGGAGGGGCTGAAGGGGCTGGAGATGCTGGTGCTAACCTCCACACCTGTCACCCCAAAAGCCCTGCTTCACTTCAACAGTGAGTTTATACAACGCACAAGATGGCTGACCTATTGTTCATACACGTCATTCAAGAATTTATAATTATTTATTTAACTTTCATTTGATTTAAAACCTTGAGATGAACATTATTAGAAAGAGAAAATTAAATGTTTGGATATAATAAAGGAATGGAGGATAGAGAGGTCAATAAAACAAAATATGCTTTTCTTTGGAAACCATAACTTATACAGTGATTTTAGAGTCGGTTTATCTGAAATAGACAGATCCATTAAATCTTGTTCAACCTTTCTTTCACTCATGCAGGTGTTTGCCGCAACTTGAAGTCTATTGTAGTTCAGATTGGTATTGAGGACTACTTTGAAGACCCCAACAGCCCTGAAGCTAGAAAACTATTTGACGAGATGGTCAACAAGCTGCAGGTAACAACAAGTTTCCAACATCACTACTAAAATGTATGTGGAAAACAGAGACACCTATAAAAATATGAATTTTACTCTCAAGCAGATGTGATATTCTGTGTTTATATTTAGGCCCAAAAGTTTGGTCAATACATGAGCCCAGAGACACACCACACATTTGCTCTTTAACTGTTAAATACAGCCAGTATTTCCTCCGTTTTTCACCACTGTATGGCGAACAGCTTGGCCAGTCTTTGTTCAGAGGAAACATTTTTCTATTTTTATCACAAAAACACACCGTTTGAACCGTGACTCAATCTCCTGTGTCCCAGTGATGGCTGGTAGTGGATACTCTGCAGCTCACTGTGAGAGACTCGGGTCACCTCTCTCTCTCTCTCTCTCTCTCTCTCTCTCTCTCTCTCTCACTCTCACATATACACATACATAACTGTGGCTATGAAATCTCTGGCTTTATTTATGTTTTGTTTTTATGACTCAGTTAACCGTCCTGGCTTTTACTCTCAGGATGCTGGTGTTGCTCACAGCAGTTAGATAACTTTTCCAAAGGGCTGCAAACAGCTATGATTCATTTTTATCCCTCTTCTCTTTATATTTGTGGTGAAAAGGAAGTAAAACCTCACCTTGTGTACATAATAATGTGTTTTTGAAGGGAGTTCTGTCGAGGTGAAGCTTAAAAGCCACAAGAGTCATCCTTAACTTGCTGCAGTTTAGCGCTGAACTGCTTATTTTTAGCTTTCTGTCGTGTGTGAGTCACTGTGCTCAGTTTCTGTTGATGAAATAAAAACAAAAAGAAAGAACGGGAGAGGGAAAAAAGAGCATTTGGATTGCAGCTATAAAGAGAAATGCTACACCTGACTTCCGTTACAGAAAATGAAAGTCTCCTATCCCTTCGTTTTTTCAGGCTCTAAAGAAGAGACCAGGCTTCTCCAAAATCCTCCATGTGAAAGCAGACAGTCTCTGCTAACATCTTTCCTTGGAGAGATGCCATCCTGGCTCCAGTCAATCAAAAAGACCCAGCTGTGTTTGAGCTACCCTGCGTGGATGAATACGTCTGCAGCACCGACAGAACCGACAGATGATCGTCACGAAGAACCAGGACCGAGGCTCAGTGTGCAAACTCCACAAGAACAAACTTCAAACTGATAATATTATTTCTGTCCCTGCAAAGGATGGTTCATATCTGCTTCATGTTGGCTGAGACTGAAAATAATTAAGAGGTTTGTATTTGGATTAACTGTGTCATATGATAGGCCTGTTTTTTAACTTTCAGGCTTAAATAACCAACAGAACTGTCAGATTCCTCTCTCTTCGAGTCTTTTTGCTTTCACCTTCAAACGCTGCTGCACAAAGCCAGATCCCTCTGTTGAAACGCTTGCAGCCAGTGCTGTATTTAACTGTCTGCATCTTCATTATGCTTGACATTTACTCTAGACTACCTTCAACACCAGTAGCTGGTGGGCGGGAGTGCATTTTAAAACATATACAATTTCCAACAGAAGTACAAGGTTATGAGTCTTCAGGCAGGAGATTCGTGTTTGCGCGAGTGCATTCAGCCGAGGCTTGAATAAACAGTTTTCATTCTGCCTTGCCCTGCACTAATACATGCCAGGGTGACTTTCAACACTTACTGCTTCCACCTAGAACAGAGACATGCTGCACGAGCCCCAGGTGGAGAGGGGAGAGCGAGGACAGAGCTCCCTAAACACAGAAAAGCTTGACAGTCTTCTGGCCACAGCATGGCAGCAATGCAATTAGCCTCTTCTACCATCCTCTGCTTCTCCATGTCAACACAAAACTCTGACTTTTTCATGGTTGTTTTTATCTCAACATGTGTTTGTCTCAAGAGACAGGATGCAGTATCTGATGTTTCTTATCTTAAAGAAAGCTAGAGGATGATCCATAATGCATTTCTACATAAAACTGGTGCCATTTGTGTCTGCTCCCATTCTGTTTTTCTCCAATGTGCCATTAATGCTGGAGGAGGGACCATGTTAGGCAGGTTTTTATTTTTTTATTTTTTTTTCAAATTCTTTCACAAGTAATGTATCGGGATTTTTTAAGCAACTTTTACTGACAAACTGGGTCTGGAGCATGGTCTCTGGATGTACACAGGTGTCATGATGTTCATATGCCATGTAACTTTCGTATTATACCAAACTAAGCAGTGCCAGTCCTTTGAAGACTACATGTTCATGCTTTTAGATTAAGTCTTCTGGCTCCCTCTGCTGGTGCTTCAAAGCAGCTGCAGACTCACTGCACCACATTGTTAAAAATACGTTTTGCAGCAAATGCTTGAAGATCAATTTGGCTGTTAATTTGGTGCAGTTTAAGAATCAAGTTAAATTTTTTTGTGGTTCAGAAATACTCAAGAAGTATGAGTAGCAATACTTAAAGAGGTGAAAGTCCCTCTGTGCTGCAGATAAGAAGAAAATCCAACAATTTTACACACAAAGTTATTTATTTCCCTTCATTAGTTGTTTCATGAAGATGTGCTGATACAGCTGTGGGGTGTTGTCTGTGCCTCTAAAGGAACTCTGAAATATCACTCCATTTAATCCTACATGTTTGTTTGGAGATCAGACAAATTAACGGCACATAAGTCGTCATTACAAGTATGAGGTATGGAGTTTGAAGAAGTTGGGAAAGTGTGTTTATACGGCACCTGGAAGTGACAAGATTCAGGACTTTTGGGACCAAAAATCAGGATGGATGCATTTGCTGCATTGTTTTTATCAGACTCAGTCTCTTGCAAGTTCCCTTAACATTTTGAAAGTGCAATACTACATCACAGGAGTTCACTTGTAGATGTCCATTAATCACTTTGCACACCGTTTCCTGACAGGCTGAAAAGTGATCCGTGTGTCCTCTCTTTCCTTGCCAAAGGTTTACAGCAGGTTGCTTCACAAGGTGTTCACTTTACCTGGCTTCTCTTATTTGTCAGCGGTGAACCAGCCCTGTCTCTGTGCTGTCTTTTCTTAGCCTTTGAGAGTAAGAGAGCAAAGGTGACATTTCATGGAGCAGGTGTTTGTCATGTGGGCTTTATAAACTCCCAAACAAGGAAAGCTGCTGATTCTTCTCTCTGTTTCATTTTGAAAAATCTTTCTGGGGACCTGTTCGGCTGCATATTGTGGTGATGATGTCAATATGTAGATGTTCATTTCTTCATGTTCTTCCAGTACAGCATAATATTATCATTATTATTATTATTACTCTTCTCCTACACTGGTACTGATTGTCCGCTTGGGTTCGTCAAAGGAAACGTGTACAACTTTGCAGACTGAACAGAAGAAACATGAAGCACTTGTTGATTTTAAGTTTTCGACAATCCTGCCTTCGCTATCAGCTTCTCTGTACATAATGTTTGTAAAAAAAAATGATGAGAAAAAAAAAAAGAAAAAGAACCAACCTTTGATGTTATATTATATTATAAGGTCATACTTCTGAGTGGAAACAGTGGAAGTTTACAGCTGTTCATTCTGTAAGCATTTTCTCTCCAAAGTTGAATGAAAGATGAACATAGAGACTATATTATGTATAACAGTAGTGTTGAAATTGCAGTTGTGTATTAGATACTTTATATTAAATGTGCATCAGAGTCATATAGAGATGGAAATTATTTAAGAAGAGGATAAAGTTGATAATTCAGCTATTTATTTCTATAAAAAAGAGCGATGTGTATAATGTTGGCATGTTTGTGTTTAAGCATCAATCATTAAGTTGCCTTCTTAACTGTTCTGCTACTGTGACAAGAAAATTATTCGATGTTTAAAGAGCTTTGATTGCCTGCAGGTTAATAATCTCATTATTTTGATCCAGTCTGTTGTTGCACTAGTGAGAAAAAAAAGGTACTTCAGATGTTACTGATTAGAGTGTTGTTTTTAATGTTCAGCTATTTCTCAGTATTTGACAAAATATGATGCACTTTTTTTCCTGAACACTTTTACTGGCCCGTCTGTCACTATTTTTTTTTTTTCTGTCAGCGGGGCGCCTGGCATAGGTTTGTGTTGTTGTATGTAACCAACTGTTCGCTCAAATGTTCAGTTTCAAGGACAAGGAGAATTTTGGAAACAACAATCACACGCCTCATTTCTCCTTCATCATCCATCACATGTCATCTGTCAGAAAGTTAAAGAATGAATCAGCTTCATTCAAAGGTTTTTTTTAATCTTTTTATGTTCATTACCAATACGACCTGCTCCTGTTTTAATTTGTTGCTGTTTATGCTTTGCTTTTAGGCTGTAGATTCATACCAACAGCACATTTGCTTTATTGTGAAAATGGACCTGCTGAAGATGCTGCAGGTGCTCTGACGCTGCAGATCAGAGGTGCCAAGTATGCTGGAATCATTTCTGGCTTACATCTCCATTCTATGCCTCTCCAGATATAAAGCAGAATACTTTCTTTATCATTACTTATTTATTTACATCCATAAACTAAAGCACTTAGGTGATTTCTCATTCCTTTCTTCGTTTTCTGTTTTAATTCTTTCACTTCTCCATCGTTGCAGTTACAGCCACGTATCATACTGTGCATTAAAAATACGTGTCTGAGAGTCCATGTATCTCTCTGTACATATTTTATGTCTGAACGATTGTATTCTGCCCATCCATTTGAATAGTATTTTACACATTACCTCAACACTTATCTGGGCAGTTAAGTGTGCAGTTTGTCTTTGAGATGTTTCCTTTTTGGCCATCGGTGAACGCCAATCAATCCATGAACTTCAACCTTGTTGCTTAGATGGCAAAATGGATTCTGTTGCTGAATAAAACTTTCCCAAAAGATGATCAGCTTCCTAAAGTGACTGCAGTAAATGCAAATGTTTCACCACCCATTTTCACTCATTTGATGTCATCAATAAAATGCTTTTAACTGTATTTCTTCATACTTAAAGAAACGGTTTAAAATGGTTTGGAAATACTTTTCAAAGTTTGATACCTTAAGTCCTCAATTCATATATATTTTATTACATGGATCTTTTTTATGTGTTTTATTTTGGCCTGATATAAAATAAACAGCAAGCTACACTGCAAAAACTCAATATCATACCAAGTATATTCATCTAATTTGTAGTAAAAATAACTTATCACACTTTATATAACACAGTTACCTTGAGGGAAACATGTCAGTAAGAAATTGGAACTTCTTTCTAGATGGATCATCTTGAATTTCTTAAGTGAAGCAGTCTCAAAAACCTCTTGATGTAAGTAATCCCTGGTTGAACAAGTTTTCATTGTCATAAGGTTTTGAAAGCTGCTGAGTTATTCGTTTAAGATAAATCATCATGTTCCAAAAATCTTTATTTAAATCTGCAGCACATTTTGTGCTTATTAAAAGCCACAGAACTTCTTGATACAAGAAAATGCGGCTAATATTAGTTTTCCCACTATTTTCAGGGTCCCTCTCATATAATGAGGCTCAAATCTAAGGTCTTATTTTAAGAAACCTTACCAAGATCATTTTAACTTGTTCCATTGACAGATTTTTTCAATATTGCTACAAAAAATATCCTTTTATATTTTTTTAAACTTATTTTGAGAGTGGCTTCTTTCCCAGTGTATTACTATGTAAAGTTAATGAGACAAGCATTTACTTAATATAAGAATATTTTTCAACATATGGAGAAGTCTCATATTTTTTGTTTGCACTAAGAAAAATACACTTGTTTTTTGCGAGAATAAACTGATTTTAAAGTATTTTCTGAGTTAAAAGAGGTTAGATGTTTTTTGCTAGTTCTGGAAAGTTTTGACAAACAAAAACCCTCTTATTCTGTTGGCGATTTTTGTAGTTATTTTTTTTAAGGCTGGCCTTTTTGTTCATGAGATTACTTGCAAAACAACAGGATCCTGAAACTAGAGCAGCTAAATCATATAAATTAATCTTTAGTCTTATTGATATGCCTACACTTACTACTCTGCTCTGCTCTGGCAAGGCCAAATGTCTGCTGTGAGAAAAGTCTGTTGTGTCTTTTCAGCCAGTTATTTCAGAAATCACCAAGTAACTCCTTCAGCACTTTAAGCTTAGTGCAAACCACTAAAATTAAAGGTTGCATCTTTGAAACCCATTTAAACTCTGCTACAAAATGTAGATATTTTCATCCAGAAGAATCTTAAAGGGTAAAAGATCAGTTAAAATATTAAATTAATTTCTTAAGTGACAAGCAACTGGAGAAAGACAAAGAATAACATAACTTTTGTTTGGTTTAAAGATCAAAACATGTCTCCTGAAACTGTATAATTTAATTTGTATGAAGGATTTATGTCTCAGTGAGGACCACACGAGATAACCTTTACACCCTGACTTTTAAGAGACAGTTTTAATACTGTAAAAAAAAATCTATGCTCAGTTCACCTCAGATTTAAATGAAGATTAAAGTTTATATAAGATAGAGAAACTTAAGACCACTTTGCCTTCTGTAGCTAAATAGTTAAGTCCTCCAGAGCCTCTTTCTTCCCCCAGCTGGACTGGGCCTCCTGCCAGAACTTTGTCCCCGAGTTTCCCTCTCTGTCTGAAGAGGAGGAGGGGGAGGAAGGGGGGGGGGGGGGGGGGATCATAGCCCACCGAAGACAAAGTCGCACTTTAAAAGCCTTGTTCAAGAATTACAATACCAATCCCCTGAGCCTGGATGTTACATAACATTTCTCAATGAGCAACTGAATGTTTACAGCCAATCAATTTTTCATTTAATCTCTGTTGATGATTACCTGAATGTTTAGGTTTGATATGAAAGGGCTTTGTGTGATTGTTGAATAGATTATAGAGAGTGATTATACAACATATAAGCAGGAGCTCTGTGCAGCATTAAACTGCTTTTAGCACAGCAACTCGTTTACATGGTTTGAAAGACAGGATGAAAACAGCCAAAACCCCCACTTCCTGCTCCATGCAGACACTGCGATTGAAAAAGATGACATTTGGAAAACGACAGCACCTGCAGCTTGAAACACGGACACTTTTATCAATATATTTTAGAGACAAACAAGAGAAAAATAAGCATGCAAAGAGTTACACATAGTGGTATGACACTGTTCTGAGAGCACATATCCCGCTCTCTCTCTGTGTACATGCAAAAAAAAGCAAAGGTTAAGAGAGCAGTAGCACAGACCTCCCTCCTGTCGTGCAGAAGTAAGTGGGCATCAGCTGCAATATGGTGGCAAACCAGACAAGTGGTTTTCAGAGGAAACAGCAAATGAAAAGGCAAGATGAAGCAGTTTAACTGGAACGTCTATTTACTCTTTTTCAACTGGAAACATAGATGTAAACAGCAACACATACGACATGTTCACACACAGAGAAGTAATCCTCCCACAGCCTACTGCTATTTTCCATAACACTCTGGCTAATATGTGTTTCTTGTTTTGCAGACATTAAATCCAGTTAGCTGCATCTATGTCACCTTAGTGCAGAAATCAAGCACAGTGAGCACATTCACAAAAACTTGAGAAAGTTCCAGGATATGCAAACAAGTGGAATTCTGTTAATGAACCATACTTGTGCAGGGCATGTTTTCATTTTTCCCCACAACATTTGAATACAATAAGTGATTCTGTTTGTTTGTTTTAAACCCTCATTGTCCCTTTGTGAGTGGATGAGAAACATAAACTGAATTGGAGCTGTCTCCACATACTTGGCATTGAGCGAGTCCTGGCAACACGTCGTTCTCACACTAAAACTTTGCTCTTTCTGTTCCTTCTCAGCAAGTTACCATCTGATGCTTCTTCATACTAATAAGTGGAAACAAGTTGATGTCCAGCAAAAGTTTCACTTCTGTAAACTAATTTTGGCTCAAAAACAAGACAAGTAAAATCTGAATCTCTCAGAAAAACTATGGTGAAACCATATCAAAACATTTTGTGTTCTTGCCCTTTAATATCAAAAACTGTGTGAACATTTCTGGGTGCCATCTCCCAAACTGAGGATGACATTTTTATCATTATCATAGAGGCATGAACTAAGCTGAGATAAAATTGAGAGCATTTTTTAGTTAACTTTTTTTGGCTAAAGGAAACGTTTCCATGTACTTTTTTTAACCTCATCATGGTTTTGTCTTAAGATGAAGATTTTCACTGCTGTCCAACAGGGGTGAGGACTGGGTTGAGGTCTGTTCTTTCACCATCTGTCACTTTGGCACAGCTCTGTGGATCTGGAGCTGTGTCTTTTCTTTCCATTTGCACTCACTCTCTGACTTCCTCTCTTAACTTAAATCACTCAAGAATGAGGAAAGCATGGAAACAGCTTCTGTCTGTGGTTGAACTTTCCTGGAAAGTATTCAGGGGGACAGAAGTGAACGGAGAGGCAATACCAGGTCTGAGTGTGTTAAAAAGTCTACAGCATCCATGTTAGGTCATGATATATTTTAATTTTGTTAGAACTTTATCAGTTTTATTAAGTATTTCCATTATTTTGAAATAACATAACGGTACGTACAGAAGGCACTTACAAAAAACAAGTTAAATTACAGATGCTGTTGTTATAAACATTAAATTACAGATTAAAAAACATGACATAATGATAACAACAAGAAATGACAGCACCATTGGCAACTTTTTAACAGTACATCTCAAATAAAATTTAGCATGATTTAAATCTACAGTACAATGGAAACAATATTCATTTGTTATCAATGTAATAATGCCCAAGCTATAGTTTGAAGTATAACTTAATCACCAAGATAAAAAGGTTCAAAATCAACAGTTTTCTCATTTTTCACTAGTCAGAGGTTCGGTTTATTTTTACAGATTAGGCTTTGTGGTGTCCACCTTGTGCAAGTCCTGGTACATCTCTATCAGACGAGTGGCTTCTCTCTGTCCTGACAGCAAAGCACCATGGGTAGTGGAATAGTATTTTCTGTGGGTGGCCTCCCCGGCAAAGAGGACCTGAAGAGGCTGAGGAAGAGGAGAAGAGTAAAAAGAGAAAATGTTATGTTGATGTCTCAGCCTCTCTCTATTTTTATTTCCCCTCTTAGTCCCTTCTTTGTGCTCCCTTTGACATAAGGATTAAGATTTCAGTCTGACACCTCTGGAAAGACTTCAGTTCAGGGTTGGGTCATGCCGTTCCTTTAGCAGTGTCAAGTGAGAACACAAACCCACCCTCACCCACCCTCAGCGCCTCAGGTTTCATGGCTCGGACTGCAGGCCAACAATCCGCTCTCAAAGCCCCCCCCTGACACCAGCTGTATTTGCTCTGAGTGTGCTGCCATGTAACGTGGTAGTGATGACACGGTCACGCTAACCAGATGCTCTCAGAGATGGGGCAGGGAGTGTAAACAAATGAGTGTACAGCACAGGGGGAAACACAGCTGCAGAGGAAGTTACAGTTCACAACTTCTATGCACTGAGAGCGCCAGAAATAGAATTAAGATATACAACATTTCATAACAAGAAAATGTAACTCAGCATCATCTCATGGTTTCAGCAACGAGACATTTATAAGAGCGTGATTTGCGATAGTGAAAACTTTCAGATCAATTACAGTGATTTGCAGTAAGCATATTTAATAAATCAAACATGGGGGAAATGTGTGTGATAACAGCCAATCAGTTGACTTTTTCCTGCTCCACTTTGTTTGTAAGTCGATGGAGAAGTAAACAGAATGACCAAATGTGGAGCTAAACTTGGGGCTGAGGGCAGCAAAACGGATGCCGAGCAATGTCTTTTTGATAAAGGGGCAATTTATTCATTTTGGGTCTTGCATACCTACAAAACTTTTGCTTTGTTTGCTTTGTATGTAAATTAAATGTTGGACTAATCAGTGGTTTCTTTAGTTTGCAGTACAGAGGCTGAAAAACTAGCAGTTTAGAAATAATATAAAAGTATAAAAATATAAAAAATCATTATAATAATCGAGCTCAGATGATATCAAAAAATATCTTGTAACCTTTTTTTCCATATTGCACAACCCTGGTTTCCAATGACAGGGAAAAATCTGAACATGTAGTTTCTTTTCGGGGAACAGTATCTCAAATTCTTTCCATCATTTTTCTCTTGAAATTGCACATTTTCGCCAAGACCTCAAAGTAACACATGGAAGAATCAGGCAAAACCAATATAGAAAATCAAGTTTCAGTGGCTGTGAACTCTTAATACCCCCTGATGTATTTCCAAACAACATAAACTCATACAAAAACATCCAAAAACATACTTGGTTTTTGCTTTGGTGTTGTGTTTTTTTGTGGTCCACTCACCGGAGCCTTGGTGCTGTTGGCGTAAGGCAGCGGCATGGCCAACCTCTCACAGTCTCCTCCGCTGGAGCCCACCCTGGTGAAGGAGTAAGACCCTCGGATGTAGGGGTTACTGCCCCATGAGGAGCGCAAGACGCGCCAGGGCTTTGGAATGTTGGGGTTTCCTGTGGACAGATGGAGGGGTAGAGACTCCGTGTTACGAGAAAAACACACTTAATGACAATCAGGCAAAGTCCAACGTGTAAATAATCTGGTAAGCTATAGGATCAAACTAGTTCAAATGCTTAAAACTGGGATTTTCAATCTGCCAACACTAACCAACTGGTGACTGCAAGTGAGGCCCCGGCGCGTCTATATGTAATCAAGCAGCAGCTGAGGGGATTAAACCACCCTGACCTAAATTAGCAAAGCATATGTGTGTGCGTATGTGTGGTTTCTCTGTCTGCGTCTATAGGAGGTCCTCTGACCTCATCATGGTGAGAGAGAGTCACTGTTTCTGTACTCACACTGTGACCTATTTCTGAGGCAATCACTTTACCAAGCAATAATCTAAGCCATTTCTCTCCACCCGCTCCTAATCCGCTGCCAAACTCCAAACATGAGTCGACTCACAGTCAAGACATCAAATGATCTCTGCATTATCTTTGTTTTATCAGGAAAATTCCATCTTTTAATGTGTCAAAATTGAATAAGCTTCAGGGAAAATGAAAATACTTCCCTAAGAGTTTGTCACAGTCAAACCTTGTTATCTAACACATCATTACTGCACAGTGTTACTTTTGTGCTGGTGACAGCGGAGCAGTTAGTTGCTCACTGGGCACAAAGGCAGAGGGATGAGTCGTTCTGTTGTATTTTCCCGCAACCTTTTTTTTTCCATGAAATAAGTTGCCTACGTCACAAAGGAAGCTTATGTCACATCCTTTGTATGAAATGCAATGACCCATCCTGGGTTATGAGTCATTGAGCAAACAGGTTCAGACTCACATAATATTACTGTTAGTCAAAGATCACCGACTCCCAGTTAGAGTCTAACTAGAGCAGAGGTGAACAAGGAAATTGATGTTGACTACTCTCAGTGAAATAATCTGTTTAAAAGTCAAAATCATGTCAGAACAGTGTCTTCTATGAATAAAAATCAAATGTATGAAAACTGCAAGGTACCAAACATCCATCACTCACAAACAAACAAACACCCATCATCACAAAGGCAAAGCATTTCAGAGCCCTCTCAGAGCTGATCACTGGTGCCCCCTCTGATGATAAAAACAGGGTAAAGGATTGAGATCCCTCGCCCAAAATGCTCAGCTCTATCATGTCTGCACATGTCCTCACCTGTAAAGCGTCTGAGCAGCTCAGTGCAGGTCTCGGCTACAGTTTCATCATCGCAGTGCTCCATGAAAAGCGCCTCCTGCCCACAGATCCAGCCGCTCAGCATGTAGCCGTAGCGCTCAGGCGGGTAGAGAACATCAAAGCTGCAGATCTTCTTGTACCACAGCTCTTCAGGGTAGCCCTGCTGTTCGAGTTGAGCCTCATCTTCCCACACAAACTGGATGCTGTTGCACTCAGGGCTCCAGAAAGGCTCCTCATACTCCAAGAAGATTTTATCTGTGGTGCTGATGCCCAGCTTCTCGATGGCAAGTACTTTGTCCTCAGGCAGAGAGGGGGAGAACATGACCTCATGGTTCTGCTTCAGGACTCCCAGAGAAGCTGTGATGATCACGTGGTCGGCTTCGATCCACTCTTCGTCCTCACACTCTACATAAATTGGGTGACCCAGGATCAGAGGGTCGTCATGAGGTCGTTGGCTGTGGTGGTTTTCGTTGTGGTTGTCACGGTTGGTGTCGATGCGTTTAGCGATCACTCCCTTGTGTTGCTGGGCGGAGTAGTTCCAGTGGATGCAGCGGACAGGTTTGCTAAGGCAGATGGTGCGGGACGGGATGTCCTGGGCCAGGAGCTCCACGATCTTCATGAAACCTTCAGGAATGACATAGTGTGCACCAGGGATCTCTGTCCACTCGCCAAACTCGCTCAGAGACACTTCATCCATGCTGGGAGAGCTGCTTTCACAACTTTCCACCTAAAACAAAACAAGATTCACTGACATTTTATACTCAGTTGTTACTGAATATCTGCAGCTACATTACCTTAGGCATTGTAAACTGGCAACTTACATCAATACAGAAAAAAAAGAAAAAAATATCACTTAAAAGATTTTGAATTTTATCCAGATAAGTAAACAGAGGATCTCAACATCCAGCTTCTTTTGCTTTTTGCCCCATAGGCTTGGTAACTGTAGGTTTAATGAATATTTCAGCTTTAAAAGTGCTTTGTAACAAAATAAATCATGAAATGGAAAACAGTTTTTCCATTCAGTGCTTTAAAAAGTTTAATAATTCATGCATGGTGAATTAATTTGTATGTGTTGGAGGTGTTAAAATAGGGTTTTTGACCTCTAAAAAGAGGATAAGTGATTTCCCTCCAGGAAGCACTCCTACCTTTGGTGTTATTTTGGTAAAAATAACATCAATTTCCTGAGAACTCCCAGGGAACATGTGCAGACATGACAATGTTTATTTTCACATATGATTCACAATAAATGACACAATCAATGGCTCTAATTTAAATCTTTGTTTGTCTTTGTGTTTCTGTCGGTAACTTTGGGTTTTAGCTGTTTTCCTGTCTTAGCCAGGTTTTCCTTGAAAAAAAGGTTTTTATGGTCAATGGGACCAACACGATTACATGAATGTTAAATAAATAAATTTTGGGATTGTAAGTTAAATAAAGATGGATGCTTTATGAGACTTTTCTACATTACTTGTGTCATACCAGCTTTTCACACAGATATCATAAAGAATGCTGTTCACCACAAGTTTTCTTTTTGAGAACATCAAGGTTTTTTCTCAAGTCTAGGGCTAAAAGTTGTGATGTTTTATGTAGCCTCTTGAAGGGAGCTATCAGATAAACAGTTTTCATAGATCATGACCACACTGAGCTGTGCAGTAACAGCTCTGCCTGAAATGCAAAAGCCTTAGCTTAATTGTTTTTCGTTAGGTGTTAACATGGTTTATGTATGAGAAGAAGTAACACAAAAGGCCATGATTACTTTCTAATTTGAAAACAAATCTGTTTGCAATTAATCAGTGATGATTTTCCAAGCAACCCTGAGTATAAGTGCCAGCAGGCAAACAGATTGGATCAGTTATCTCTACTAGAGATTAGTTGGTTAGTTTACTTTTTTCACCTCATCTCTCACTTGTTTTTTTTTTTTATAAATTAATAAATAGATTAAAAAAATACCCTCACTAAAAAGCAACAAGAATGTGGCTTTAGAGGTGACTCTTTTTATCTTGTGTCGAAAACAAAAAAATAATAGATAAATAAATAGATAAATAAAAGCAAACAAAAAGCCTTCAGAGGAAGTGAGATGACAGTGATTGGTTAAAAGTATGTTTGGATATCATCACACACCTTGAGGTACTGTTCAAGCATGGACAGCTTGAGCTTCTTGATGCTCTCAGAATCATCAGGATCCAACATGATCCTCTTGCGCACCACATCTCGTGTAAAGACGCCAACGCTGTTCTGACTCTCAGCACAAACTGGCTTCCCGTTTTGGAAGAACTCTTGAGTCAGCTCGTACACCTAAAGGAGGGAAGGAGTTTGGAGACAGAAGTTAATTAGGAGGGGGAAAAAGAGATAAGTAAAAGAAAGAAAAAAAAAGGGAGATTGAAGACAATACAATTTCAGTTCAGGTGAATTCAGGGCTGTTATTATCAAGTCAGCGCTGTGTATTTTACTTATATACTTGATGCAGAATTTTCAGAGCATTGTTTTTTTAATACACTCCATGGTATCATTTCATTTTCACTAAGAGGTGACACGGAGGAAGTGCACGGCAGACTGATGAGGATGGTTTATTTCCAGTCTTTAGGATGCTGAACCTTTAAGGTGTGAAATTCCATTTCAAAGTTTCATCACAAGGTCACAGCCTGAAAGGGGCATTGTTTTTGATGCTGAGGTCATGTAGAAAACACAGAAGACCAAGTGTTATTGAAAACAAAATGTCTTCTCTGTGGTCTATACTGTTACCCTGTAACAGCTTTTCCAGACATGACCTACTTACAGCATGATAACTGCGCTCTAACAGGGACTGCGAGCAGAAAGAGGGGCTAACAGAGATGGACATTTGTGGTTAATTTCAGCATGCATTGGAAAAATTTTAGTGGTTCACCTCAGGATAGATGAACGTCGGTATCATTACTTTAGAGCATCTGTTTCTCCCTTTGAGTGGCTTGAAGGCTGTAACAGCATGAACAGAGTCATAAATATTTATTTTCTATCTGACTGTTGTTGTCATTTGTCCCGTAAGTGAAATATCAAAGCTGAGAACTCCATGTGTGGCTGTATGCTTATATAAAAACAGAAAATGATCTTTTCCTAGAAATAAGAGGAACTGTGTAATTTGTGATATCCTGGAAACATCTGTTTACTTACATTTCTCAAAATTCAGCCCCACAGGAGAGCTACGCAGAATTTTTATGTCAGAGAGTCATCACTGGACCTTGTTGTATAACTCACACAGTTTGACGTTAACCAAGCAGGACAACAAGTGCCTTTGTGCTTGAACCGCTTATAGGAGTGAATTCATGTGTGTACCCATGCACACGTGTCCCCTCACCTCGTTGTACAGGTCACTGAACTCCTCAACCAGGTCCTTGGGGATTCTCTTCCCCATGCTGGTCTGGTAATGGGCCACACCATTTTTGGTGTACAGGCTGATGCGTCCCTCACTCTTCTCCCCATCCGTGGTGTGCTCCAGCAGCCCGTTCTCCTCTGCCAGGTGGTAAACCGGGTTCCCATTGGCGCCATGTATCCAGGTGGCTCCAAGCTCCAAAGTTGCTGTTCCTACAAAGTATAGAAACACAACACAGATCTGTGATAACCTTTAACATTAGATAATTGAATTGATGATTTTAATTACCATTCTGCGCTTAAAAAGCCAGCTGTGGTACAATCAGTTTAATTATTTACCTCAAGCAGGATGGCATCGCACTTGATTTATCTACATGCATTTATATAATAGAAATATGCTGATGAAGAGACTGAAATAGCTTCATGATGCTCCATGATTACATAATGTCTCAGCATATTAAAAGAGACATTTACATAACAGAAGCAGGCGCACATGTGCACAGACACAAAGGTTTACATTCAACAGCAGGAAGAGTGTAATCGTACATAAGACAACTTTACTGCACTTGAAGTATAAGAAAAAGGAGCAGAAGATGTTTCTGTCTATTCTGCTCGTACCAACAAAATTATCATCATGGAAATGAGTGACAGGTGACTTTGGCTGACCTTGCCTGCAGTTCAGTGTATATTTGGAGGAAATTACAAGATACACTCAGCCATATTTAAGGTGAAATCTTCTTTACTTTTACTTGGATGATAAGGTGTATTTAATGTGAGTATTTGCTAATGAAGCAACCCTAATAAATGCTTTAGGGAGCTGGTTTAGATCAGTTGGTAGCACAGACACCAATTGTACAGAGCCTGCAGTCTTTTTCACACTGGTTACATTCTCTGTCCTGCACCTTCTTTCTTTACTTCTCCCCATATTTCTGACCTCTTTGGTGCCAGGATGCAAGGATGCTCAAAAAAACGGAAAGTTTTTTTGAAAAAAGGTATTACAGCCACAAAAAGAGTGCATTCAGTGCTAAGGAAAATCACATTACCATAATTTAAGCTTCTCTATTTGCTCTTGTAAAAAGGCTTCCTTCAGGGATGCACTTTCTTTCTACAGCTGTTACAGATGTTTTATGAGACGTCTGTGTGGTCACAGAAAAGATGATTACAATCATTTTGTGAGCCCAACCTGACAATGAATACTTGCATAACTTGGCATAACATTGATATGAACTAAAACTTATATTTGTACAGCAAGCTTCAGAAAATGAAAACTGTATAACCTCAAATTTAAAGTAGTTTGACTTCATTCATGCCTGTAGAAAGATTGGAAGGTTGCAATTTTACATAAGGTCTTGAAATAGCTAGCCCTTGAGGCAAATCAATTACAGACACTGGTTATTTCAGTGGATCACATTGATGTAATCTGATAACTAGAGATGGGAAAGTATACATTTCTCAATGCTGGGGATGGTAAGATTGAGTCTGAGAGGAGCAAAAAGCATCCTTGTAAGATTTTGTGGTATACAGCTAACCTTTATCTGTCAGGGGACAGAAAGAACTTCATTAATGTCTCCTTTTCTTTTAAAGAAAGCAGTTTTTGTTTCAGTTTTAATGAGAACATGCTTGCTAAATTTTAGGACATTTAGCAAGAATAGGGAGTTTGTGAGGATTATTGAAAACAACTTTTACTGCTGAGGTCAATGTTTGTGAGAATCAAAAAGGCAGAAGAGAGACGTTCCATGCAATTGCCCCCAGTTTGACCTCTTTGAGTCGGTAACCATTTTTCTGCTTTTGTCTTTGTCTCACCTTGTTGAACACTCTGAACTCTCCCTCCGATGTGGTCAGAAGCCTCTAGGACTGAGACATCTGTGAAGCCGTTTTTCAGTAGGACTCTTGCTGCAGAAAGGCCGGCCAAGCCAGCACCAATCACTACTATTCGAGGCTGCCGGTGAGTGCGTAGGGCGCTACTAAGAGGATCATCAGTGCTGTCTGACGAAATTTCACAACTTTGCATGCCGTCCAAGCTCCTCTTCGATGGAGTCTGATGAGAAATGACAGAAAAAGCACCATTGTTACAGAAAGCATGTGAAAAACACTCATACTGCTGGAGAAAGAAAAGTTGACCAATCTTTTATGTTTATATTTGACATTTGAAAGGCACACCATTTACCTGAGACAGAACATAAACAGTGAAGTATTTTTTATGACTGTAAACACAGATGGTTGTAAGGGTTATACTGGGTTGCATACCAGTTAGCAATATGTTACCTCCCATCTCATGTCTCCATTGGGTATTTTTGGCTACAGATCACTGTTTCCCTCTCTTGATGTAGTGTTACTGCCTTTGGAGTATTTGTTTTAGGCCTTATAAAGCATAGAAGCATGAAAGAAGATCAACCAAAGTCTAAAAATCTGTTTCTTTGCCATTGATGATAACTTAATTCATTGGAAAGAATACTTTCAAAGTTATCCCCCATCTTTCAAGTGTTGGTAATACGTCTACGGACCCATCTTTCAATATCAAAAACAAAACATGATGTGCAAAAAAGATTTAATCGTTCCTGACTCACTCTTCAAACAATGACTGCTGCATTCTTGGCAGTTATGACTACAGATAAACGAAACAAACTTCTCTGGAGAAAGGAAAAAAAGGAGGATGAGTTTATCTGCAGGTGTGAGAATGGTGCAATCGTAGTCACCCTTTCGTCCCTCCCCATCAGGTAACTTCATAAGGTAAGGTCACCAAGGATTAGTGTTTAAACTAATCAAATCAACTTCTCAAAATGAAGGAATGAAACAAAAAAAAAAAATTAAAGTGCAAAACCACATTCGTATATAGACATATCTACATGCAGACATAAAAAATAGAATAGAAGTACAGATACATCTATCATATTGCAAATGCTGTACTTGACCTAGCTCAATTTCAGTAATGACCATAGAAAAATGAGCTATACACAAAAAACATGTTTGTTTTTTTTTGCTATTTTTGCTGTGAAAATCTACTTTTTTGCTTCATTTGCATGTAGTTGATTTTTTTTCAGCAGCCAGTTTATGGTGAAATCTCAATGAACTGCAGTTTTTTGCTCTTCACATAGGCATCATATTTTTAGCTTGGTTTAATTGTGGGTAGCTTTAACTTCCTGAAAAAGGATGTATGCCCTTACACTTTAAGGAAAAAGATTTTAATAATATTCTATTTATAGAACTGAATTTGCCCATGTAATAGTCCTTTTATCCTTTTTTGAAAAAGCACACTACTTTTTCCTATCATTAGCCCTCTAAGAAGCTCTTCCATAACTTGGCTCTTTGATGACCATCACATCATGACTCCTCCTCCATATGATTTTAAAAAAAAGGTATATAATGGTAATGTTCTTTTTTGTATACAGTTAATGCACTGAATTCAATCTATTTGATAGCTTGGCCTCTTTAGAGCTGTTGTCTTCTTTTTCTAATAAATTACTGTCTATATAGACCTTTTTAATGTCATTAAGTGTTATCAACAGACAGTATCTTTGTTGCTTTGTTTACCTAACAAAACTTAATTTGAGTGTTTTGTTTCGTAATGTATGGAATATTATTCTGTTTAGTCACTATGTAATCACTGTTTGTCTGTCATGAGGCAAAATACAACAAGTACATAAATAGCCCTGCCATTTCTGCCAGACTGTAAACAACCTTCAATAATTTCTTTTTGGGACTATCCTCAATTACACTGAGGACTGCTTCAGGTCACAAACAGTCGAATTCAATCATAAGAGTGGAGAGCACACAAGCAACCTTGTTTTTCCAGTTCACAAGGCTGCTTTTTGTAAATGTATGGACAGCTGCAAATGAGAATAACAGTGGGAGTCTTTTCTGAGAACACTGAGACACTGACAAAGTAGCAACAGTAAGTAAGTTATTCAGTGAGGGGTGTTTACAGACAAGGCTCTAATATGGGGGCTTTTATTCTGAAAATATGTTTCTTTGTTTTCTTTCCAGGAATACATGGAATATAATACCAAGTGCTCTGAGGTAAGATGGTAATGATCAGCTGTAACAAAGTCCTCTCTGCTTTGTTTCCACAGCAGCATGGGTCATAAGGCAGTATGTCTGGTACAGTGTAGAAAACACAATAAAAGGACCACACAGACTACATTAACAGCAGATATGTTAACAGCAACAATGAGTTCCCCTCTTGTTCTGAACCTTGGCTCAACTTTAACCTCCAAGAACTGTGTTTCCAAGCAAGTCATGAAATTTGAAGGCTCAGCTGTTGAGTCACATGACCACCAAGAGCTGGAAATGAGAATCTGGGAGGAAATCAGCTAACACTGCAAGATAAGATTTGAGGGGGAGAACATATGTCGCAGCGAAACAAGAAGTTAAGGGGTCATATGCAGGGATTTCTGTAAATCTCTATCACTTCCTGCTTCAAAGTCCACAAGAGTCTTAACGCTGACCTTTGACACATATGTGGGTCAGGATCCTTGGTGGTGTGATTTGAACTCAATTCAATTTGTAAACCAGTGATTCTGACTGACTCGTGGCAAATTTTAGCAAAGTTTTGAACTGTGAATGAATTTCACCAAAAACTAAAACAGCTAATCTCTCTGGTGGATTCTTTTTCAACTGTCAACAGTCTGTACTTTACGTTCTCACAGCTAAACCACAGATTTAGACAGAATTACATCTTTGTTGGACTAAATAAAGTCAGGTTTTAGTTCCAGTTCAGTCTCTAAACCAAAGAGCCATGGAGACATAGTATTTGGTCAGCATGAAACAAACTAAGAGATACTCATCACCGCTTAAATTCAATGATGCAGATCTGAGATGCAGCAATGATGACTCGTAAAAGGTTCCAAAGAAAAGGTTGCTTTGTGGGTGTATTTATTATTTTTATTACAATTAAACAATAAAAATTGAATTATCTGGAACCATAGAGTTTATTCAGGTGACTTACACAGACAAACCTCCAGCAAAAGGCCTTTTGTGGGATGTTTGCTCATTAAAACTGAGGCATTGGATTGAGGTTAATATGTTTGTTTACATGATCTGTAAGATAAAGGATGGGTGTTTTAAACAGTGGTAGCGAGTGTTTTCAGCTCTCACTGTTCTGTAACTGCTGCCCTTTTATCCTCTACTGCTGCTGGTAATGATGGGGGTCACAGAGGACGCTGCTTTGTGACCAAAAACAACTCTACACAACATCTCTGACAACATGAGGATGCACTGGTAGCTGTGTTCGTTCCGTCTACGGCAGAGTATTTCAGTATATATCTTTTTTTCTGCTGTTCTTCATGACCTGGATTGTGTGGAAATTATGTATTGCTTGCTGCAAATGTTTGTTTGTGTTATTAGGCAATACAGTCACCAGCAGTTGTAATTAAGTGTACTATAAATAAAACAATGACTATAGTAATGTTGCTGTGTTGACTCATCTGCAGTCGCTCTGGTTTTACAATGCTGGGAATCTAATCTCATTTTATGGAGGGCAATGTTTGAGGTCAAAATTAGCATCCACGCTGTGCCCGACGGTTACATAATTACTAAAGGGTGGAAAGGCCAATTAAAATAGGCGTGAAATGTTTCCTGCTAGGCGACCTCAGCTGTCGGTTAAACATACATGCTCCAGTTTTGCTGTGATCAAATCCTCTTTTTTTGTTCTGAAACAGATGGTTCATGGGTAGATTAAGTCATAAGAACACACTAAAATGTGATGATTATTTGGAAAGCAATTTCACAGAATGCAATGAAGCGCTAGCCATACAAAAATAATCTGAACACTTGCTGTACTGTTTTTAATGTGTCATTCTTACTGCAAGCTATCCTGGAGACCTACTCAGACTACAGTATAGCCCTTGTCCTTGGCTGCCCTTATTCTATTTACAGAGGAAGGATCAAGAATCTGTTTAACTGTTTTTAAATGGGTCAAATAAATAAAATAAATCCATTAATATGTGTATCGAAACTGCTGAGCAGGAAATTTAAAAAAAAAAGTGAACTCTTGCATCATTTCTTTAGAAAACCATGTAAGGAATTAAGTCAAGGTTGGTGCACAGTAAGGCTATGATGATAAAACATTTTTAAAAAAAGGTCAATTTTAGTGCTGAATTGGCTTATTCTTTGATTGAACATGTGCAGATGTGTTTCAAAGTCAAGGTTCAATCCCTTCAAACTCCATCACTTCAGAAAGTTCATCCCCTTCTGGTCACTTGTAATTCCACGCCGAGTTAAATTACTGACCGCATGCCATGTCCTCAAACTTCAAAACCACCACCACTACCAGCACAGATTAATGTGTAGACTAGCTTTGTGTAGGGAGATGGTTAGGCCAGGGTGGAGTAATCAAGTGTGTGTGTGTGTGTGTGGAGGGGGGGGGGGGGGGGGGGGGGGGGGGGGGGGGGGGGGGGGGGGGGGGGGGGGGGGGGGGGGGGGGGGGGGGGGGGGGGGGGGGGGGGGCTATCGCTGACCTAGAAATGGCAGCAGTACAGTGAATCCCCCGGCAGCCTTTTTAAGAGCGAACATATAATTTTATTGCTGTGTCTGTGCCTCAGTCTCTCCTCTTCACCACATCTCAGCAGAGTCCACACACACGTATATATACACATCTGCATTTCTTTTATCAGTCTCATGTGAGCAGTAGCGTGCTGACTAACACTTATACATCCAAATGTAAAGAAAAGAGGAATCACTGTGTACTCTTTGCCAAAGGCCTGACATTCCACACTTCTCTCCAGGCTCAGATTTTCCCAAGTTGGGATATTGATGTGGAAGTCACACATACACACACACACGCACACCAACTGCCACTGCACTACTGTGTACCACACTAGATGTTCTCCTCGTGCAGATAAAGACAAGAGGACACAGAGACAACAGTAGTGGTACCAAAGATAACACAAGTAGTAACCACAAAGGACGCTCACTTGGTTGAATGAGAGTATGAAGGGAAAAGGTCACAACAAATCTGCACCATAAAAGAGTTAGAATATACCAACATATGTTAATGTAGTATAATATAAAATTATATTTTTGACAGTCTTGTCACAAAAAATGAAATTTGTCTGAAAAAGCTTACAGTTTTTTAAAAGACATATTCAACAGACTTCTGTTCAGCTGTAATAAATAAATAAATGATGGAGGTGACTTTTTGGTTCCCAGGTTGGTCATCATTTAGCTGGACAATGTGATTTTATTCGGATAAACCCTTTCCTTCTGTATACTTTTCAGCACTTACACCTTCAAGATTTGATCAATCTGAGACTGATAATAAGTGATGAATTTTAAAAAGAACATCTTAATGTAAATTAAAAGTCAAAAGACATTGTGTGTGCCAAAGTAAAAACTGCTAAAACTAATTTCTTTGTCCTTACCTGAGCATTCCTAAATGAAAATGACGAGTGATTCATTAAGTTAATAAAAAAGCCACTTGTTTGTAGAGGATGGCTCACACTGAAGTGACGTCAAAATGTAAATTGAATGAATGGAGATTTAAAAAAGACAGTAATGAGTGATGATAAGGAAACAAAGAGTCAGCACTCAGCTGACTGATACACTCAGCTGTATATAGAGAGAGAGAGCTGCCACGTATAAGCTGTGATGCCAAAGTGGCAGCACTTTGAAACAACTTTACCTCTTCACTCACTGTCTGAAGGACAACTTGTGGTTGAGATAAGACAAAATCAAAATCTGTACAAAACTGACACAAAATCATCCATATGTGTTACGTTTGGAGCAGCCTCTCAGTAGAAATACGCACAGCTCCCTACAACACATCAGTGTCTCTAACATTTGATCTGCTCTGTTTACACAGGTTGTTTTCAGCAGCATGTTCCTCCTCCTGTTTACACACACAGTGGGCTGACAACAACTATAATGTATGCATTACTCTTACAGCATTGAAAACTACATTAAATCAGCTATGCTCACTGAATTTTCAGTGACATACACTGCTACAAGCTGTTATTAAGATTTACCGGTATGTACACCATCACCGAGTCACCGTTACAAATACTATTCTGACAATTTCGGAAAATGTTCTCTGAGCGGTAGAGCAGCTTTTTACCTGACTCTCTTAGTCTTCAGCTTTAAAACCTCAGAGTGCTCCGCTTTCCTTTGTGCCGTTTTTCCTCTCAGACCGGCTCCGCTTTGTATTTATGCCTGGAAACCAGAAGCAGCCAGTTTCTCCCGTAGCCGCTGCCTCCTCATGAATTATATATGTGCAGTGATGACGACAAAGACCAGCCCCCTGCACTGAGTCAGCCTGCTGTCACAGTCTATGGTCACAGAGCGGCGAGGAGCGCGCTCATCTACACATACACTCACACACACTCACACACTATCCAAGCTTCACGTTTTCTATGTTCGTTTTTAAATTCTCTGTATCATTCAACTAACAGACATGCGCGTGGTCTCACTCTTCCTCCAATTGCAATTTTGGGTGTATGGCAGCAACATTTCTGTGGCATTGAGCTCAGGGTTAGTTGTTGTTAAATTCATAATGATGAATAACCAAAAGAAAAATTGAAATTTAACAGAATTTGAATGAAAAAAAAAAAACAATTATGAGACATCAGAGAAAGAGCACTAGCGTTTAATGTCTTCTGAGATAGTAGTTGGCTGACACACCTTGATGGCTGCAGCACATATAGCCTTTTTGTTACTAATGGTCACTTAAAGTGACTGTGAGGAGAATCTGTATGAAATGGATTGCAGCAACTACCATTGGCCAGTGGACTTGTGCGAACTGTCTTGAAGTATTTGCTTCAAAAGAGAAAGTGAAAGTAGATCAGATCTTTTTCACACTACTTTTCTTTGTTCAAGATAACTTTTTACAGGATACAACCAAACAAGGGAATGTATTTATCAGCAGTTACATAGTCCTGTTTGAAACATGGCAACAAGCAAACTTTGTGAGTTTGTACTGTAGTTAAGTAACCGGCTGCATTTGCGTTACTTATAGCCAGGTGCCCGGTAGCGTGAAATGTTAGTGAATCCTGGTTATGTCCTACCAGTGCTCATCTACCAAGCAGAGCAAATGTAACCTGGCTCTTTATTTTGTGAGGGTGAAACAAACATTTCCACAAACAGCTAAGCCCATGTTTTAGCCTTTAGCCCATGCTCTATCACTCTTCTGTTTGGCTTTCTTCTGCTCTTCTGTCCTTTTCCTATGAGGTGTTCAAGCTCCAGTGTCCACTATGACTACTAAATAAATCACAGAAATCGTTTTCTGCAGAGAAAAAAAACACTGATCTCTCTTCTCACTGCGACACTTGGTCAGCCTGGGTGGTGTTGTCATAAGGACGCATGCCATAAATTAATCCGGTCAAGTCCGATAGGACCCAGAGGCAAGATTAGCATTTAGAACTAAACAATTTGAGTGCTTATAACCCCACTTCAAAATGGAGATTATGATCAGGCATATAAATAGAAATCTGACTTTTTCAGGATCACTTAGAAAGTTCTAAAAGTCCCTTCAGAGTTTAGCTTGTCAGAAAGTAACATCAAGTTGTATTCTTATTAGATTTTGTAATCTATTTGTACTACAATGATTTATCAAATATTCTGCTGCTATCAGTCTGCAGTTATTATGTCTTGTCAACTTATGGCTTAATCTTTCATCAGATGATTGAATAATGGTCAGAAAATATCCCCAAAGCCCAAAGTGGTCTCATTACAAAATAATGTAGATTGTTCTACAAGCTTTCATTTTCCTATATTCTACATTTACTACTTGAACCGACATAAGGTAACTCGGTGGTTTTTGATACTGCCTCCAGATTAAAGCCCAAATGTAGAGCATCTTAAAAGGTTTGTTAATGAATAAGTCAAATGTTGAGGTGGAAAAAACAATCACAGCCCAGACCTGCATTGAACACTGAAACCAGAGAAAGTGTTTTCTTAAATAGTGGTTGTTTTTGTTGTCTTCTCTATTGAAAGACATGGGACAGTCATTTGAACTGTTGGTGGTGACTGTTGTGTATTTGTTTGATGATGTAGAGCAGGAAACCCCTCAGGAAAAAGGCACTGTTTGTTTAGGCAGGTTGACCCTTTACCTTCTCCAAAAGGCCATCCTGAGCTGTTTTGTCTGCAGGTCTAAACCCGTAGATCAACAGGAAGTTGTGTGAATGATTCAGTGGTGAGGCGCACCTCTCGGATGTCATCAGCGTTTGTCTTTGTACGGGCAAATAATTACTCAAGTTCATCTTGCAGGTCGCCTCCCTTCCTGTTCTGTGCTTTGACTGTGTTTTGTCAAAAGGGGGAAGTTTGTCTGAAAACCATTTGAATAATCAGCAGAAAATTACTTCAGTTGCAAATGGACATGAAGATATTTACATTTTAAGTGACAGGCAAAGATATTTAGATATATACACTCTTCACTTCACTTCAGCTGAACAGTTCAAGGAAGCTGAATTAAATGTTTGTTTGTTTGTTTTATATGATCATATTACATTTAAATAAAGTAACACAAGAGTGAGCAAGGGTGTACTCGCCACTAAACTCTGTTGCCTGACATAGTGTTGTCATAGAGACTTTATCTAGCCATAAATCAATCAGGTCCTGTTTGACCTGATAGTGACGCTGAGGATTATCATTGAGAAATAAACTGTTTGAGTGTTGATATCTGCTTTTAAAGTTGCAGATCACAATCAAGCATAAATCTAGAGGTGAGAATTTTTCAAGATCATTTAGAAAGTCCTCACAGTCCCTTTAAGTTATTAAACTGTAAATCATTAACTGCTGGGCTTAGAACTTGTTTAGTCATTTTGTTTGGTTTCAGCAATGCCCTCTGATAATCCAATGAATCTATTGCTTGAAACCAGATCATGGATTAATGTACATTTTGTGTAAATATTTCCAATTTTTGTTTACTTAAGCTAAGACAGCAGAGACAATGCTTTTCTTTTGTTGCACATCTGTATTAGATTTAAGTTGGTGTAGTGGTTACTATTTTTTTTTTTCAGTTGGCTGATGGTCTTTATCTAGAGACCGCTAACAATGTAAAAATCAAAATATCTAATAAGCAGCTCTAATTGAGAAGGTTATATGAAAAAAAATGTTGTTAACTTCATAATTCTGTGTGCCCATACATGAAATTTGGTTCTATGTGAGATAAGATTTAATGTCATGACATAATAAAAAGAGAGGAAAAGCATTCAAAAAATAGCTTAAATGACATAGAAAAGAACTGAAATGTTAAAATACCCATCAGAACTGATACATATCACTGCATCTGCTTTTTTCTTGCAGTATTAGTGCTTGTGTTAAAAATGATGTTGTTTCACCCCAGATGGAGCCATATGAAGCCCATCTGGGCTCACTCGGTCACATCAGGGCCCCCAGTGGGCTCTTATTTTAAAAATCATCACTAATTAAACACCAGCCAGTCTCTCCGACAGCATTATGCAATCAGAAGACACCAATGTCCTTTCATTGCTTTATTTCCCTTGAACCACGTGTTCCTTTGCTATCTAAATCACTTCACAAGGTGTCCCCGCCAAGCTGACGTGATTAGCACGTGAATATGCATGTGCTTGCAGCATAATGAACGTGCTGAGGAATGTTGGCGTGGGATTGGTGAAGCAGTCAGACCATGAGAAAGGCCCCTCTGTTTGTTGGTCCACCCCGGCACAGAGACCTCACATTGAGAGTCTAGCCAGCATTGGGTTACTGTATTGTCTATTGCTTTCCAACCTCCCTTTCACTCTTCTGCACAGCAATGCACCAGAGACGAGGAAGAAAGTGGTGTTTCATTGATTTGGTTGGTTGGAGCTTGCACAGGAACTTTGTGAAGAGGCGAGTCAGTCAGCTGGCTACAACTTCCTTTCAAGATCCTAAACCCTCACCCGGCAACCAGCAACCTGCATGAATGCCACAGAGTGACTCATTACCTCCCCTACTGCCACATAGCAGGAAGGGGGTCTATGGAGGGCCAATCAAAATGCATTCAGTTAGGGCAGGTTTATTGTTGGAGAGCAACTCTCTTTGGTCAAACTTCAAGGTCCTCTATAAATCCCGGAGTTCAGTGCAGGACATGTTGGACAGTAAAACAGCTTCTCCAAGATCCGTTTGAGCATGTGATGTTTTCAGGATCAAATAGAAACCTTTGGACATTATATCTAATCTTCCTCTAATGCAAACACCAAATGGAACCGATTGAGTAGCAATCCATCAAGTCTTATTCCAGTTATTTGAAATTTCAAAGGCCATGAGTTAAAGTCTGATTGTACATTCATCAAACCTTCTTTCATTAATTAGTGGGTACTTTGTGATCCAAAAACCAAAAGGAACCCAAATGTCTCAACAAATAGATATAGCTGGATGAGGAATTGAAGGAATACCTCTTAACATCATTCACCTGGCCAATTAACATCTCACTTTCAAATGTATAAAAATAGTTCTGGACTTATTTGTGGCTTTTAGATTACAAAGGGTTTTTTTTTTTTGCAAGAATTTGGATGAACAAATTTTTCAAGATCTGAGAATTTTGCATGTTGTGCTTTGAGCAATGTACAGACACCTTGTTTTTGTCTGTCAAATGTATTCAAAGAAAAACAGATAGAGAGGGAATGTTCTTTAACTGTTCAGCCCTGTCATGGTTTTTACAATTGATTTTTATAGTCTTGATCTGGTCTTGGTCTTGTCTTGGTCTGGGTGCATTCTGGTCTCAGGTGAGTCTTGGTCTCTGATAGTTTGGTCCTCAGTACAACACTAGTGGATAGTCAATTTACAGTGTATCTGGAAAGTACTTACAGTGCTTCACTTTTTCCATGTGATGTCAACGTGATAAGAAGTCTTTTTGAAATGTGTGAAAAAATTTTCAAAATTAAAAATGTCAAATGTATGAATTCACAGCCTTTTCTCAACACTTGGTTGATGCACCTTTTAGCAGCAATTATCGCCTCAAACTTTTTTGAATATGATACCACAAGCTTGGCACACGTATCTTTGGGCAGTTTGTCCCATTCCTCTTTGCAGCACCTCTCAAGCTCCATCAGGTTGGTTGGGGAGCATTAGTGCACAGCCCTTTTCAGATCTCTCCAGAGATGTTCAATTGGGTGCAAGTCAGGGCTCTGGCTGTGCCATTCAAGGATATTCACAGAGCTGTCCGAAAGTCATTCCTTAGATAGCTTGGCTGGGTGCTACAGGTTATTGTCTGTACATTCCAGTATTCATTTTTCCCTCAAACCCCTGATTTGTCTCCCTGTTCCAGCTGCTGAAAAACATCCCCACAGCACCATGCTGCCACCACCATGCTTCACCGTGGGATGGTATTGCTCAGGTGATGATCGGTGCCTGGTTTCCTCCAAACACGATGCCTGGCATTCAAGTCAAAGAGTTCAATCTTTGTCTCATCAGACCAGACAATCTTACTTCTGAGATAAATTTCTGAGTTTGTAGTCTGGGAGTTCTTCAGGTACCTTTTGGAAAACTCCAGGTAGACGGCCATTTGTATTTTAGCAAGAAGTGTCCTTCTTGAAGGTTCCTCTTTTCATAGAAGAATACTGGACAGAGTGACCATTGGGTTCTTGGTCACCTCCTTGACTGAGGACCCCCAGTCACTCAGTGTAGACAGGAGGCAAGCCCCAGGAAGAGTCCTGGTGGATTTGAACTTCTTCCATTTACAGATGATTTAGATCACTGTGCTCATTGGGACCTCCAAAGAAGCAAGAAGTTTTTCTTCCTCAGATTTGTACCTGGAGACAATCTTGTCTCAAAGGTTGACTTCTTGCTTGTTTAGTCCTCTCACATGAATTGTCATCTGTTGGACCTCGTAAACACAGGTGCATACTTTTCCAAATCTTGTCTAATCGACTGAATTTATTACAGGTGGACACCAATTAATCTGTAGGAAAGTCTCAAGAATGATCAGTGGAAACAGGATTCACCTGAGCTCAACTTTGAAAGGCTGTAGATGCTCATACACAAGTTATTTCTTATTTTTCTATTTTTAATACATTTGCTATCCCCCCCTAGATTTTTTTTTTCCATTGTGCGGTGTTGTATGTAGAATTTTGAGAGGAAATAATGAACATATTCTATTTTGGAAAAAACTTGACAGACCTAGAAAAACAGTAAGGGCATGGCCTCGGAAACATGTAAAGGATGAACAACTCTCAAATGTTACATTTCAACTGACAAATATTATTGTTGTCAATGTTCATATGAGATGTTCTATGTGAAAGGTAGATGATTCATCCCATGGAAATCTTTTGTTGAGTCACTCCGAGTGTAATTTTAACACGAACAACAAAAAAGTAAGATGAAGGGGAGAATCTGACAAAAGAAAATGAAAAAAACATTAAAATAGTTGAGTGATTTCACATTTACTTCCAGAAAACATTTCCTTTACTCTCTAATCCCTTCATCTCTGCTGCCCCTTACTCCATTTCCCTCTCTTTTGTGTACATTATCACACCACCAGTTGCGCAACAGGTCTTGGCCAGAGGTCTGAGTTTTCTGTTGTTGTTGTAGTGTAACAAGGAGCCCTGTCACAAGTGTTTTGGCCAAATCCTTCCCCCCTCACTGAAACTGATGCTGGCTTCCCCCTCCCTCACCTCATTCTCCTCCTCCACCAGTCTGTTAACTAGCGAACTGCCTTCCTAACAGAATGACCCAAAAGGACAAAGCTGCTTAACTTAAGTCAAGCTGAGTAGGTGAAACAATGTGCATTCACGGTGTTATGACAAATTCTCCTCCCTCTGATATAATCTACTGTTTGTAAAAAGTTACTCTGCACCTCTCGAGCAAACACTTACTCAGAACTTGAGTACATCTGTGACTTTCTCGTTATTGATAAATATGGTGCCACACCTCCTAGAAAATCTGAATATATTACAGTTCTTAACATCTCCTTTGCAACCACATTCAAGCTAAGTAAAAATAAAATAATGCGAAATATATTTTCTTGTATCAAGTACAGATCAAGGCAATATAATTTAAATAGCTTGTAGACAAGAGGATTACAGAGCACTGTAACAATCCTCTTTGTGGAATAAGTGTGAGAACCAAACCAAAGGAGTCAAAAGCTAAAATAAGATATTTCTGTCTGTTTCAAGACATTTCTCAAACAGATGCACTTGTTCTCACAACACATGACTCACACAGCATCAAGAGACTTTCTTACAATACCTGTTAGGCAAAGGTTAAGGAGGTTTCGCCAGGATATCATCACAATATGCAATGCGGAAATTTCCTTAGAATAAATCAAGCATGTCAAGCTCAGCCCACAATTAATCAGCTGATCTCAAAGCCAACTCATATCAGATGATGGCTTAGATTACCTTTTATTAGCAGATTTAAAAAATGGGCATTATATTTGAACTGCTTCAGCTGACTAAACTGCTTTCTCAGTGAACCACTCTGCTATTATATCACTGTTGTGTAGGGGTCATTGGATTCACCGTATGCAAAGGTCAGTATTTAAACAACCTACTGCAGGGACAGTCCAATATTCAATTCTTCATATAAGAAAGGCAACTGTTGCTTTCCTACTCCAAAGCAGAAGGCAGCAGCTACTGAGTCCATTCTTTGTGATGATTACCTAGAGTTTTCTTCTGACATTAAGTTATGTACTCATGCAGCACTTTGAGACAGGGCTTTCACTGATGAGTGGATCGCTGTCATCTCTGTCAGCCTGTGTATCTTTTGCTGCTTGCCTAGGATTATACCCAAGTAAAATATCTGAGTGGACTATGTTTCCCATAACAAGAAAACCCCTGGGAGGCTGACTGTGTGACATCCAGGAACCATTTGCACTGCTTCCCTGGACAAACTGTAATAGGTCAAAATTTGCTGAAAGAAATCAGCTTCAGAACACAACAGGCCAAAAAGACAGGGAAGCACTATCAAAATCATGTCCCTCAACTTATACAACATTTTTAAAATCACCTGGCTCTGCTTTTACAATCTTTTGAGCTTATACGATCAACAATTCCATAAGACAGATGGACCGCACATTTGTCATCTGTGGTAACAATTCTATGAAAAAGAGAACTTAGTAAAGCCTATGTGATCACACATGACTTAGATACTTCATGACTTCAGATATAATAACAAACCTAAAGGATGATCAACATTGTCCCCAAAAAAAAAAAAAAAAAATATATATATATATACTGCAGCCACCTCGTATTCCTTTTCAATACTTTACTTGGCTCTCAGTTAAGTGGTTTTTTTTTTTTGTGGCTACTGCAACCAGTGTGTGACTTGATTCATAGAAATGGTTTGGTAATGCAACTTCAATCCAACACTTATTCCTGAATTATGTACTGCTTCTCTGAATGAATACAAGGTTCCAAAGTTAACATTGTCCATGATTAGTTGTTGTTGGCAAAACTTTTACACCCAAAGGAACGACTTTTGAACCTCTTTTTTTCTCTCTGTAGTTTTTTTTTTCTGACTCAAGATTATGCCCCCATTGAAGTTTTTAAAACACTCTGTTATTGCAAAGTGTATATGACTTTTGTCACTTGGCCTTAAAACAATATGGCAAAAAAAACAGTTAGTTTGCGGCAAAGAAATTTTAAGCTCTGCTAAGTACATGTGTGGTCACCTAATTCACCTTGGATTCAAACTATAAAACAAGATTGCAAAAGGTTAAGAGTTATATATTTGCTTATTTAATAGTTTGTTTTCAAGGTTTCTCTGTATCTATCTGTTGTATGCAATCAAGTTTTTTTTTCTCCTTGCTTTAGATTGTTTTGACTTCCTCACTTTGTTTGAGTCCGGGCTGTTATCTGCTTATCTATATTATGGCTCTCAGCACATTCAATTCATTGCTTTATCTTTACTTTTCTGTCTGATTCAGCAGAATTATCTACAATTCCCTTTGACCTTTTTGACCTTGCCGGCTGAAACGAATGGGGTCTAATTTGGATCAAGTATACTTTGGTGTATGGTGTTTACATTGGGTGTATGGTGTAGAAGAGCAAACACTTCTTGCTCCACCCTTGGATTTTTTTTTTAAGTAATAATACACTCTTCCATATCTTAATCCCTTGTTTTGTTATTCCCTCCTTTTATAACAGTATTCCTGGTTGACTTAACTAACTTAGCCAAATTTAGGACTTTGCAGCATTCAATGAGGGTGTAAGATGAAAGTGTCCTTTTAAGGTTTGAGACAGACAAAGTGGGACATGATGAGGGTGGGGCAAGATAAAATTGTAGCTTCCTTCCTTATCTTTGGCCTGAAGAACAAAATAAAGGATGTAGGATAATTGAATTATTGTCTAGGCCCTTTGCTGCGTCTCATCCGGTGGTCCTGCAGTGAGGACATGAATGGGAGGTGAGTGATAACCCTCTGACCTGACCTGTACTCATGTGGAGGTTATTTTAGTAGTCCAGGAAAGGGATGAGAGACCAGCGCCCTGCATCAGTCGGTCTCTGTCCTGAAGCTATTAATACGGCTTTTAATCGCAAGAAACAGAGATAACCAAAACAAAAGGTATGCACAAGCCAGACATAATGGATCAAAGATAAAATGTACTGAACATGCCTGAAGCAAATTACTTGTCATTTAATTAAGTACAAAGCTAACAGTTTAGGTTAATGTTTCTGCCACCTGCCAGTGTGCATCCTTCAACTAATTTGTTTTGGCTTCATCTGATCTCCTAGAGCTTTTGTAAGTAATACCTGGACTTAAAACTGCAAAATGCTTCAGAGGTTTTTTAAAGTTTTTGTGTGAGTTACAGGGCTAGTGCATTTACCCACATCCCAGGTCTAAAATACTTAAACGGTGTGCTATTTGCACACAAAAATTGCACAAAAATAACACCACTGATGTCATATTTCAAGTAACTCATAAAAAAACAAAATATATAGTTTGGATGTAAAATCAAATATCTCAGAAATTCTCAAGGTGGGAGCAAGAAAATGCTCAAGCTCAGCACACAGGTGCATCTGCTGGTGTCAAGGGGCATAAGCATCACAAAAGTTGTGTGTTGATGTCTTGTTTTCTTTTCTACTGACATTTAAAATGCACAAAGGTAACAATGTAAATGCAAGATGAAGATTAACACTGGATTTTGGAAAAATTGTGCAAAAGCAGCAGTGTCTCTGCAAGCAAATCTCTTTGTTGCTCATTTTTCCTGCGGTTCTGTTTGTCCCTGCTAGCAACACTCCTCCTTAATTTCCTCCACGTGAGGTCAGAGAACTCACACTTGTTTCCATCTTGTCTGTGTTTGTCACTGGACCCGCCGCCTCGTCAAGGGCGACCCTGCTATGTGTGTCTCAGTAGGAAAGCTGGGGGAGTTATGTGACTGTAGACCTCTCTTGTTACAAAACATACACTGCAGATGCACAACCCTGCTGATTCTAAATGTCACACCGACCACAGGAGAAACTGACTCTCTTGCATACATGGAGGATGTTTGTCTAATTTTCAATGACTTCTAAACATTGAACAGAATTGACTTCCCTGTGATTACAGCAGCAGGAGTTCATTCTGCTAGAAAGAATGTTGACTCCTGTGGGCCTGTTTGTTGAAGCCAGAAAGCTCAAATAAAATGAGCACAAGACCTTTAGTAGCTGAAGATCATGAAAATTTATTATATGGAGATTTACAGGCCAGAAAGAACAAATAATAAATTGGTCTCCACTATTTATTAGGTGGAAAACCAAATGTCTCACATTTTCCTAACTGAGAGCTCCTGCGACAAAAATTCAGGTATCAGTGCAAAAGTTGCATTTTTTTTTTTGCACAACAGGTCTAAAGCGAGGATATTGAGTCTGATGGTTGTATTTTTCATAATCTAAACATTTTTTTTCATTTCTATGGACATAAGGAAGTAAAAATTCAACTTTGATAAATTAGCTGCTTGGTGGAATGTTCTCTGCTCTCTGTGTCCCAGGTTTATTTCAAGTAGCAGTGTTCCAGCTGAGTTAAATTGTGTGAAAGCTATTTTAAACAGTGTGTAACTTATATAGCCCAGAACTTGTAACACAATCATGACATCTGTAAGACAGTAAGTACACTGGATGATCAGATGATCACAAAGATGCCACTATACAACTCTGCCCTCTACAGGCTAACTCTGCTCCTCTGTATAAGCATGAGAGCAAAGCTGCATTTAAAACAATGTTGTAAAGTAGTACATCTGATCTTAAAGTTATTCATAATATTATCACAGGCAGCCAAAACATATCAATGTACAAAAACACCTTGATTAAACCAGAAGAAAAATATACATTGTGAGGTGAACATGGAAATATGAGAAATTCTCTCAGACAGAATTTTAATGCAGCCTATTTCATGAAACATCAATTTGATAAGCTTTTATTTCTGCAGCTTATCGCTGTATTTTTATGAAAATTCTATCAGTAATGAAAGCTTTGAATGAATAACACAAGTATAATTTAAAAAAAATTTAAAACCTCACAAAACAGCTGCCTGTCTCAGGCGGTTACTAAACCATCTGGTCATTTTATTGTAGTCCCCTGTCTTTTTTAAACCTTCACGTTTTTAACTACAAATGTTAAGCATTCATTGGCTGTATTGTAAATGTTCTACACTGGGCTACTCATCCACAAATGCAATGCACACTACTTCCCCTAGAGGGCGACAAATAGATATCAGTGGTACATGCTACATCCCTGGTCAAAATCTTGGGACCAGTTGAAAAATTTCACAATTTACATTTTGTGCACTGTTGAATTGTAAAGGGTTTTAAGTAGTTTCATAATGAAAAATGCATGAAAAATGGGAGTAAGACAAAAACAAAACAAAAAAACAAAAAAACATGAGTAAGTAATTTATTGCAAACATCAATTTAACTGAGATAGGTTGCTCATCTACCATTCAAAAGTTTAAAACCGCAGCTTAAAAAGAAAGAAAGAAAGGTATCAGGCAGGATGGCCTGAAAGAGTGCCCAATACAAATCTGTGCAATTTTTTACTTGGTCTCAGAATTTTGACCCACTCATATCTATTTGTCGCCCTCTAGGGGAATTAGTGTGCATTGCATTTGTGAATGAGTAGTCCAGTGTAAAACATTTATAATACAGCCAATGAATGCCAAACATATGTTGTTTTAAAATGTGAAGTTTTAAATAACATAGGGGGCTAAAATTTAATGACCAGATGGCTTAGTAATTGCCTGAGACAGACAGCTGTTTTTATTGGAAGTGTATGTCATTATTTAAAGGGTGTAATATTCTCAGTTCACTCCAGATGCACAACCATACAGTAGATCAGGTCTCTGAAATACTTTTTACCCATCTTGATTAAACAAAGAGAAAGCCTGAGTTTTGACTTGAGTCAAACAGTTGTATAAAATTGATTTAAATCTCCCAGACCATGAGTATAAGACCAAAAAAATATGTTACTATAAAGTATACAAAAGAGGAGGCAATGGACATTAAGTCCTAAGCTTTCTGTGATGATGGTAGGTGAGAGGTGTAAGATTAGCTTTATCAACTTGTGTCACAATAGCTCTACTGCACCTACTCAACATTCAATTAGCACAGTTCTGCTGCCTTTGAGATTCAGTGCAGCTGTATTATAACCTTCCTGTGCAACATGTATTACTTGCAATATAACAGAAATATATAATGAAAATCTTCCGGTAAATTCAAATATTTATTCAATAGAAATGTACATGTTGTAAAGAGAATATGTGTCAACTAGATAAGACTTTTCATTATTAACCAAAACTCAATTTTTTTTCACTACTTATCACTTTAATATAAAATCATGTTGCCAGTCTTTCAGCTGCTTCATGGATCTCATGATCAACTGCAAAACTACACACATACACATCTTAGTTCTGAATGACATCCTGGAACTGCATCTACTCTGAAAACCCTGAAAACAGCAAATAAACCATTCTTAGCATGCTCCTTTTTAAACCAATGTATGATAGCACTATTCCTTTTCTTTTCAATTTAAAATGCTGTTTTTATAACTCTGAAAATTTCACAAATACAAATTTTAGTTCTGAGTAAAATCCTGGGAACTGTATCCACTCTAAAAGCGTGAAGATGGCATTTAAACCAGTCTAAGTGTGCTCCTTTTTAGACCAGTGCATTTTTGGGTCATTACTTTTGTGATTAAGTGATGTCATGTTGTACCTTGACTCTATAGGAACATGCAATCCTGTTACCATGACTGTACTTTTGTAGCACTGCTGGTCCTGTGGTGCCAACAATACAATGGTCTATTGTAGGCAGAGTGTTAAATCCTGTGAGACAGTGCTCTATGTGTAAAAGTGGAGATAATGGCCATCAACAGACTGGAGGAAGTGTTACATGGTGATAATAAACCTCCTCTCTCCCCAATTCTTGTGAAATAATCCCTGCATTCAGTCAGTATCAAGCCGCAGCCTCCTCCTGCCCTCCTATGGAAGGGAAGGAGGACCAGTGCCAGTCTTACCTCGTCTGCAGACCTTCAATAGGCCTTTGTGGATGCTGCCATCCTTCCCTCCCGGCCAACCCCCGGCAGCCCATTCAGGAGTGTCACATGGCACTCCCACTCTCAACCCATCTTACAATGCAGCCCTGTCATTGGCACCTCATTGACATGCTCTCATAGTGATGTGCATGGGGGAATGGTCGTGTTCCTCCACTTCTTTCAAAGGAAATGAAGTGCCGGGCTGGGTGGCCAAAGTGTGGCTTCCTGGATACTAGTATTCATATTTCTTAGGAGGAAGTGCTGAAAAGTGTGTGTGTGAACTGGGTGTGTGTGGGGGGTGGGAGATGGCAGGGAGGTCAGCAAATGTGTAATACCAGCCTCCTACACTTTCAATTGTCAGATAGCAGATAGTTGAACAGTATGAATGTAAAGAACCATCACAATAGAAAAAAAAAATCACATATATATGTCAATGAAGCAACGCCTACTTTTTCTGCCCAACTGAATTGGTTTAAAATCACTTTAAATAAATTTAAATACACCCAGTACCCTATTGGCATCATTTCCGACTGGATTTGCATTCCCTGACAAAAGTATCAAGCATGTCCACTTATATTTCCTTCATAATATACAAATGAATGTTGTCTGAATGTTTTCAATATATGAAAGATCATCTGGGACGACCATACAGAAAACACAGTTTTGGGGCTTTATTTGGAAACCACCCAAAGTACAGGATTTTTCATTGGCTAGACACATCCAAGGAACCCAATGAAACCCCAGGAAGGTTATTAAGTGTTTCTCATATTTGCAAATAAATCTATTTTTGAACTACTGTAATGTACAAGCCACTGTTCGGTATCATGAGGGGCAACCCTCCCAAAACTGTGAATGATAACTTTTATCTGCAAATCTATAAGCCTGTCTTCCTTAAACTGTTACTGATACTTGTTGAACTACTAGTCATGTTTAAGAAATATATTAATTGCAGTCACCCCAGTTTACCTTTTTGTCAAGGCTGTCCTTTTGATTCAACTTTAAAAACAATTAGATCTCTTAACTATTTTTATTGTTTTATGCATAAATTCATGTGTTCCACTACATACCAAAAGTTTAAACAATAGCTAAATATATTTGGTTATTTTCAGTATTTTAAAAATGGCCTATTCACAGGTCTTCTCCATCAATGACCCTTATATGTTAATGATAGGTTTCTGTGTAGGGACCCGATCTTTCACATGAGACAGCATTATAACAAGTTAGGAAAAGCAAAATTATAGAGAAGACAAGTACAAAAGAATCCACCATGAGATCAGACTAGAATGACCCCTATTAATGCCCACTCCAAATTTTTTTTAGTTCTATTTAAATCTAATGCAGCTCTGAATAAAATGTAAAGACATAAAATGTGTTGATTTTCTGTTCACCTACTTTTGATGTCTTGCCCAGGGAGGAGAGTTGAAGCTGCCACATCCTGCCTTATGGGTTTGTTGTCACCTGTGAAGTGTCACAAATAGACAGCTGTGAGTCTGCACGAGTGAGACAGCCTATTTATTTACAAAGTGTACACATTGTTAAAAGCAAACTCATGCCCAACCTTTTTTTAATTTCACAACGTGCCACAGAAATAATCTAACCCAACCCTTGTACATTTAATGAAAATGTAACAAGAAAAACAAGACTGCAGAATGTTTGGGTTGGGCCAATATATGGGTCATTCGGAACTGGGTCAAATTCAGGTTTGGAATCTATGTATGTCTTATTTGGTGAAAACTTTTATCATGTTCATGTTGCACTAGATCCAAGGAGCACTTGTGCCAACTGATCCTAAATTGTCTAAATTTCCCTAAATGTCTTTTCTCAAGTTGGTCACTACTAAAACACAGAATCACATTGACCTGTTCATATATTTTCGGTTTCCCAATGTACAGAGCATTTTCAAAAATTAATATGTTTAGTTTCCACATCAAAATCAATTTCAATGAATTTCTAATAGAATTTAACATTCATTTTCTCTAATTGTATCAAAATTTGAATGCTATCTTTCCTTGTAAAAGATGTGAATTAATTATACAGACTCCATAAGTCATCAGTGTTTAAAGTATTCATACACTTAATCCTTCTGAATCATAAGATATTGTTTGATGATTCAACACATTTTATTTTTTATTAAATAGCAGTTGTTTTGTTACTGTCAACTCTGTTTTGTGATGATACTGGTCCCACTGTCACAGAAGTGCTTTGTTTGAGGATGGCATTTGAAGGACATTGTAATTCAATTCATGTCTTTTGATGAAATAGCTCATCGCATGATATATGTATGCATGCAAAGTCTGAAGCCTTTTTGTTTTTAAAAAGTGGTGCCATGTAGGACAGCAATTAGAACATTCTACAAAAGTAGGTTTGGTTTTTGCAACACACCCAGAAATGTCCCTATGAACATACATAACACTCCAGGTCATCCAAGGCCCTGGTGAGAAGTCAGTTTAAGAATTATTGAGTTCATGCCTTCCAAAAGTCTTAAAACCAGCGTATGGTTTTGAGGAGAGTCACTACTGAAATGTAATTTATGCGAAAGAAGCACTTTTTATTTTCAGGCGTCCTGTTGTGTTTTCTACCAACCGAAACAAATGGAAATGTTTCGGTTGTGACATGATGGTTTCGGTGGTGCCAATATACAGTGTTTATTTTTGGCTTTCATTAGATAATATGTTATGCCCCAACTAAAAGTGGCCCTATGGGGCTAACAACAATCCACAAAGACTCACTTAAAAAAAAAAAAAAAAAAAAAAAAAAAAAAAAAAAAAAAAAAAAAAAAAAAAAAAAAAAAAAAAAACTACAACACACCTTAACAATATAAAAAGGGATTTATTAATTAACACCAAGAATGACTGCACAAACTAAAACCCCAAAAATCCCCATGATGAAAGGCAGCAGTCCTCACCTCAGAAAGCCTCTCACGACTGTAAACAGCAGTGAGCTCTTAAAGGTTGTCATGAGGTGAGCTTCATCTGCAACCTGTGGCCTCGCCTGGAAATTATCAGAGGAGAAGAGGGAACACACAGAACAAATACAACCGTGACACCCCCACCCTTGAAACAATGAATAAATAATTTGTTGTAAACTCAACCTTTACAATGACTTTATCAAATGATATATATTCATTGAATTAAAAAAACAAAACTAGAACTTAGAGTTCAATTGCGGGGGTAACTTACTGAGAGTGTATTTATAAACCGCCACTGCACAAATTAATAAACACAAATACTTACATGACCTCGTGAGCAAATGAAGCCACACCCACCTCGAAAAGATCCACTGATCTGTGGAGTGACTTCCCACACCCAACAAAGTCTTGACAAACTAAGTTACAACAATTAAGTACGAACAGTAACAACATACATACAACATACAACCACAACACAGGATAGTTACACTGCAGCCTCAGCTTCACACAAGTGTTGCAATCTGCACCCAAGTAGAAACCAAAGTAACCCAAATGAACGTGGAGTGAAGTTACCACCAAAACAGACAAACAGCAAGTTACTGGGCACGAAAGTACTGATTGCAGACACAAAATGACCACACAAAAAGGTTGTTTTCAAAATCAAAAAACACACCACCGAACTGACCAGACACCCTCATCCTGCCAACAAAAATACCTCACCTCCCTAGCCTTTGGTGGCCTGTCGAGCTTGAGGCCTCACTGGACTCAAGTGCATGTCATACTGCAAGAATCCAGTGTGCTCCCTCCACAGGGTTACCACCAAAAATAAAAAAGGCCAAATAAAAAAGTGACAAGCTCTAACCTGCCCGTTCAAACAAGTTAAAACAAAAGCAAACAACTCATGGATGTGTGAACAAAAGACTGCCAGAGAAAAAAAAAAACAAAGTGACTTGAGATAAAACTAGATACCAAACATACCACACCTCATGGATGTTCAGATCCTGGGTAAGCCCCAGTTCGTAAACTTTTTGATAAGTGGTGTCTGTCATCCAAAGCCAATGATTTTGGCTCACATACACAGTTGATGTTGCTGGAGGCCTTTAAAGACTGTGCACCAGAGGTAAAAAAAAAAGAAAAAAAAAAGGCATTTAAATGATAAAAAAGTCAGTAACCTACCAGAAGCTGTAAAATTACATCTACTCTATTTGTTGTACAAAATAAATTCAGTTAATTTTTACAAATTTGATTATTGCCAATATGTCTGGCCATTTTCAACACAAAAACTATACAGTTATTCATAAACTAAATGAATACAGTTTGCTTTTAGTGGTTGTAACCCATGGATTCACATTTAAGCACATAAACACTTGTGTTTGTAGCTGATTTGAAACCAGAAATTGAATTCGTATTGATTTGTTCAAACTTCAGAGAATTTACCAGTGGACTGAAAAACCTCTCTACTTGCTACTTGCAAAGCTGCAGTATAACTGTGAACTATACTTTTATGGTGGAAAGCAAGGGACCTACTATTTTCCCCTTGCATCTGTACTTGAAGTGACTGTGAGGAGAATCTGTATGAAGCGGATTGCAGCGACTCCCTTTGACCTTAGGACTTGCCCAAACTGTTGTGATGTATTTTTTTTGAAAGTGAAAATGAAAGTGGGGGTTGATAAGATCTTCTTTTAACACAACTTTTCTTTGTTCAAGATATCTTTTTCCCAGATATGACAAGGTACACAGAACAAGGCCTTGTACACATGTAGCCTAGGGAAAAAAAAATAAGTCGTCCACACGTAGCCAGGCAACTCTGTGAAAAAATGTTGCTCAAAGCTCCCGTACCCATAGGTGTCAGAGTTTCTCAGACATGAAACTCGTGTCAGCCAAGCAGGATGAATTCTTCATCCTGTCTCTTCTGCCAGATTTAAACATGCCACCATGATTTTATGTTTGGACAAATATTGAGGTTTGCTCCTCAACATAAGAAGTAAGACGCACCTGAATGAGCGCTGAAGGGAGAAGTGAAAAACACTCCCCTCTGTAGGTAGGGCCAGGTAATGTTTCCTGTCTCTTCAAGGTCAGGTGTGGGCAATTAGTGCCTCTCTTTTTGTCTGAATCCTGGTAGTAGTGAGGCAGGACTGCTTGCTGTGTGTAGGTAAGAGAAACTTGGGAGAATTCACTGAGGGGTTTGATTTCAGCCAGAAATTTAATGAGCTCTATGTAGTTGTTGGGAAGCTATCTACTCATTGACCCTGATTGTTGTCTGCCTGGTAGACTTTGTTACTGATAAGGCAGGCTACAAATAAGTATTTTAAGCATGAAATTGTAGGCTGATCTCTCATCATGTCATTCATTCCTTAGGGAGTTTGCCCCTGTCTCCCCCACTCCTGTTAGAGCCACAGTAGCCACCCTGTTGATTCTCCCTACTCAGGGCCCAGATTGAGCAAGGTAACACAGAGTGTCATGGTCATGTAGGAAGATTATTATCCTCTGGGGTATTTTATCTAGTTTACCTATGATTTTCACTTATATTTCCTCAATTTCAGATTTAATTGCCAGATTGCTGTTTTGCCTCCATATTCTGCCTTCTTCTTCCATGTTTTGCTGAGTTCTGCTTTGTCCTGCTGGGCTCTGTTCAGCTTGGCCTGGCTTTGGCTTAAGCCAGTCCTTTGAGACTATTTAGTTTTGCTGGTCTAAGACTCAACCATTTATAACTAAGTTAACTGATATTGAGATAGAAGATATTGTCCAGTGCTTTTGCATGTTTATGACTTGCATTGGTTTTTAAAACTTGTCTCTCTGTGCTATCCTAGACAATTCACCTGTTCCTTTCTTGTGAAACTGAACCAACTGAGATTCACACTGTTTTATTTGTTCTTTTTCAGAGGCACAAACTGTGGGGAGTCTGTGTGGTAGGTCGGGTGGTGGTCACTTGTTCGCAGTGTAGATTGCAGCGACTACTTGCAGTGCAAGATTTGCAGTGACTTTTTGCAGAAGCTATCTCTAGATTAATGTTGCAGTGTGAAATTTACAGGGTGCTCACTGGGTGGTATCTATCGAGGCTTTAGGATAGAACCTCCCCGCAGTAAGAACTCTGTGTTGTATTTTTAACTGAAATTCTGGTAGTATGTTTGAATCATAGGAGTGATTTGTTTTAAGTTGTTTTACTCATAAATTTATGGAAATTATTTTTCTGGCTAACTTTTTCTCCTTTCTCTTAGGTACTTTTAATTGAAAGTTTTGGCGGCTTTGAATAAACAAAAATCTTACTTGTGACTCAAATGCATGCAAATGTAAAAAAAAAATATATATATGCGTCTACACCTTTTAAAGAGGGAGTCTCTCTGGCCCAAGGGTTTGACACCCAAGGTGTTTTAAATAGTGGGTCTGGTCTTATGAAGAAATAAGCTAGCAAGACATGTCTGCATCAATGTTGAAACCCACCAGTAATACTCTCACTCACTCACATGTGGTGTCAATGTTTTTTTTTTTTTTTTTTTAAACAAGGTGTGATGTTTGAGAGCCAAAAACTCTGGTTACAGAGTTTACAAGTGAGTTTTCCAAAATCTTCACCAGAGTTTTCAGCAAAAGATCGTTTTGGGTTTTATAAAACAGTAGTTTCACGTGGATGACAGGCCTTAATGAATGAAATGTATGCGGTTTCACAGATACTCAGTTATGTGTGAACATGGCCTAAGGAAGTCTTCACAGTCCCTTTAATTAGAAGAGCCAAACATCCTCTTTTGCCTGGGTATGTCCTCCTTTTTTGGTGGTAAAATTATGTCCAGGGGGATTTTATAAAATTCCCCAAATTTCTGGAGTCTTCTCAGCTTATTCTACTGACCATTGATATTTGTAATAGTGTGCTGCATTGGGCTACTGACATTATTATGATGCACCAACCTTTCAAGACTTTGAAGATATACAACAGTACCCCTCTTTTTGTTGTAGATGCGCCCATCCTTTTTTGGCCCACACTGAGTCAAAAATTCAGTGATAGAAAGTCGAAAATCTGACAAGTCGACATTTTGAGATAAAATGTCAAACTTATGTGATTAAAAAGTTTTCATTTTGACATAAAAACACACAATTCTGGGGTAAAAGCGAACATTTTGGGCTAGAAAGTCAAAATTATGAGAAGTAGTCCAAACTTTGAGATGAAATGTAAGTTATAAGATTAAATTCGTCATTTGACATTAAAACTACATTTTGATGTACAAAGTTAAAATTTTGAGATTAAAAAAAGTCAGAATAATGAGTAAAATGGCAAAACTTTGAGATACATTTAAGTTATGAGATAGTCAATTTTGAGATGACAGTTTAAAGACAATGATTAAAACTAAATTTTGAGATTAAAAAATAAGGTTTTAAGAAACAGTCGAGAAATAAAAAGTTAAGGTTTTGAGATGAACAGTCGAGAGATGAAAAGTCAAAAATTTGAGATTGACAAGTCACAATTCTGAGATTTAAGTCGAACTTTTGACGTCTGATGGGCAGAAAAATCTCAGACATTTTTTCATATTTTTAACTTGCAGAAATGGGCTTCCACAAATTATTTGTTTTTACATTGTAGAAATGTTTCACTTAACGCAGTACAGGGGTGTTTTAAATAAATGTATGGGTCATATATATGGAGCTATTTTGTTGTCTTTGAGTAGCTACGAGTGTTTTACAGTTTCTCCTAGAAACAGTGTGTGTGTGTGTGTGTGTGTGCGCGCGCGTGTGTATATGTGGATTTGTGTGTGGGGGGTCATCCTTCTTTAATCTATAGCTACTTGTCATGTTGTGCCAGGTGGGTGGTAAAATATGGTTGAACATGTTTGTGTAAATCTGTAAAAGCAATATTTCAAATTATTGTGAAAAAGTTCTTTTCTCTTAGTTAATGTAAATTTTTAGAGAGATTTGTGGCCACAGCTGTGTGATTTGTGACTGTATTGAACAGTCGAAAAGCCAAAACTCATCCTTGCGTTAACCTTCTTGAATTTAAATGTTTTGTCCTCTGAACAGATTGGCTATCTACTTATAACTGCATGAGTTGAACAACTGAACGGAGGTATAGGGTTTCCTCAAAACTTCACCTCACCACTAGTAGGCCCCTGGTTTCAGCTGAAACACTCACTGCATATGTTGGTTTCCTCACAATCAGCTACGTGACCATGTGTAGCATCCCCTCCCTCTCATGCCAGCATCACTCCGCTCGTACACGCTGTCCTCAAAACCTCCCGCGGTGTTACCCGCATCGGTCTGTGTGTGCTGAGCCTGAGCCGACAGGGAGGAGGAGGAGAAGGAGGTGGGACCGAGCTACTGCTGGTAGTGGACGAGCAATCGGAACGTGCGGACTGTGCGGACTGCCAACCTCGATTCCCTGTGCCAACGACGGGATTTTCTGGGAAGTCACGACGAGAAAGCCCTCTACGAGATCCCAACCAGCTACACAACACACATCCACCCACTACTGCGTGTCTCCTTTTCCCGGTCAGACCCAGCGAGGTCCCCTCGAACCATTACCCTGACCGTCGTCAACACCACAGGCGGGGTGTTTGTGTGATGAGGTCGCCCTGCAGAGGCAGCAGCGGTTAGGTCAACTTACGTAGAGACAAAGACGATTTTCGTTGCTGGGACAACCTTCGCTTCTTGTTCGGGTCTATTTTTGCTCTTTGAAGCCCCTCAGCATCTCGTGTTTGTGAGGAAACGAACAGCAGAGGGACACTTCAGGGGAAATCGCCGGTGAGTTGATGTTGCTGCTGCTGAGCCTCTTTACTCAAGCTGCTGCTGCTGCTGGCCGTTAACGGTTTGTCCGAACGTGCCTGGCAACGAGAACCGATGCCGTCGCATTTACAGTGAATTATCACCCAGGTGTACTTTGAATTAACTAGTTAAGAGTGACATTGAACGAATCATGTGATAAATTCAAAAAGGTAAATACATGTCTTAACACTCCTTGTTGTACCATAGTGGTTAACACAGGCTCCTCTTGGTTAGCCGTAAATGCTGCTAGCTAACGTGCCCACGCCCAGCTGTAACATCAGCAAGAAACAAGGATTAATTCACCTCAACTACAACATTCAATACTGACTTTTATGTAAATAATACAAAGTCACTGCACTCAGCTGTCATCACACTCAAACCCTAAGATGTCCTATCACCAGTGTAATGGCTTATTATCTCACTTAATAATCATAATAGTGCTTTATGCTCAGTAATGTTTGAGCAGCCGTCGTGATTCAAACCTAAAGTCTTCACTGTTATCCACACAGCGGACACTATTGTGAAAACGCGTGGTGGGGAAACAGTAGAGCTTTTTTTCCCAGTGTTTCCGTCAACACAGGCAGCATTGTGTGGGCTGTAACACGCCTGAGCCAAAACACGCTAATCCGTGGAGAGGGTTTGTATGGCAGCCGTGTAAGTTTGAGGCTGAATAGACTGTAAGACTATGAAAACTATGGCCTGTGGTCGCAAGTGCAATAAAATCCTGAATAGCAGCAACTTATTATGTAGTTCCATACTGCTATCTGTTCTTTTTTGGTTTTTAGGAAATGTTATTATGGTGTACATGATCATATTTATGTCCCTTTTTCAAAACCAGTCAATGCATAGTGAGAAACAATTTATCTATCCCATTCAGTAGTCCAAATTGAAGATTTCACATGGACTAGTTTGAGTCTTACTTTCACGTTTGTGGTGGATGATGGCCTACAGCACAAGTTCATATATCTAAACTTTTGACCTCTGTCAGAGATAATGTTGATGTCCTTGTAAACATGATTGAACATCATGTCTAGCATTGTTTGGTCTAGGTCTAGGAATTGATTATCTTCGTTAGGAAACATTTTAACACAGGGAAACCTTCGATGGTCCAGTAGGATATTTGTTTCTTTTTGTGAAAACGGCTGTCTTTTTACAGAACTTATAAATCCAGCATCCGAAAAGAGAGCATACAAGATCTCACCTTGAAACAAATTGTGTGTCAGCTGTCCCTCCCACTGTACATGATTTTGGCTTTTAGACTACAGACAACTGAATACTACAGCAGCTGCTGGGGAACAGATGCACTTTGACACACTGAAGTTAGAGTTAAGGACAAATTTGTTTTAAACTCCTGTGTTCTTAAAAGTTTTAATACATGCATCAGCACTAAACTGACCAGCTGCAGGAGTTAAACAATACATCCCTCTTATTGGGGAAAATAAAAGATTTATCTAATCAAACACTCAGTTTTAAAGTTATGACTTTTCTTTCAACTATTTCCAGATTTGACATGTTTCTATTCATTTTTAAAATGCCTCTTATTGTAGGTAACTTGACAATGTCTCAACAATTCAATGTCCTCAGATGCTCCCAGAACCTTTGTAAATTTCCATATGGCCAATATTGTCTTTCACTTTTATGTGAAAACAAACCACATGTGCTCACTGCAGCTGCTTTACGTCATGCTGGAGTTCCTTCCAGCCAGTTTTTTTTTTTTTTTTCAAATCAGCAGCTAGGTCTGCCAACTACTGTTGTCAGGGCTTGAAAGTTAAGTGCCAACATCACGTGTAACCAGGGGTAGGTTGAAAACAAAATAGATGCAAGTGTGATATGGGACTTACTCAGTGAATGTCATCAGGCATTCAGCAAGGCAAAAGTGTGCTGGACCAATGTTTAGCCAAGAAATCTTTTCATTCCTAGCCAAAAATAGATAGTTTTGCTTTCAGTTTCATCCTCCTGGTTGTATAGCCCTCATCCCTGCAACCTTGAAGCAATTTTAAATGATGGCTGACATGACAAGCCGTCATTTGAGGATCCTTAAAAATATCATGTTAAAATGTCATTGACCCTTTGAGGTAACCAATGTCGAGTCAGTTTGATTGAAGAAAACGTATTAGATTCAACCTTGAGTTCTTGAAAACGGTGTGTTTTGTAGAGAAGGAGCTTTAAGTAGGGCAGGAAAAAAAATAGCAGCATAAATTAACACCCAACATAGGTAAAGATAAACATAACACTGCTATATGATTAAAGGACTTACTGGCTCTGAAGCCACTTAGACCCAAACACCCTAAAACAAAGGTTTCAGTCACTGGCTGTTTGGGGAATCACACTACTTGGGTTAAAGCTAGTTGTGTAATTTTCCTCGTAAGAGGAAATGAGCATTATGAAGTGTAGGGAACTTACTTCAGGACACTGGTTCCTTACATTGAGGTCAAGGGTTAAATACCGTAGTCAAGCGCCATGTTACATAAGAGATTCAAAGACTTTTGTCACATTTACACACCCACTATAATTCAGAAAAATAAAACACCTTCCAAACCACCTTTGTTCCCTGCTTCATATACATTGAGAAATACTACAGAAAAGGTTCTGGTGTATGCCACGTATCATTTTTGTCCACTGCTCTGTAAATATTTTTTAAATTGTAAGCATATTCATTTATTATTATACATATATTTTTATGATTGATAAAAATACAACTTGACCTCTTTTGATGGTTTTTGTTTTCCTGACAGGAATAATTATGCTAATTTACAAATTCAGCCATCTTAACTCCTTTTCTACTGTAATCCCAAGAGCAAGAATGAGGTCGAGAGTGGGGAGTGACCTGTGGGAAAGAGGCTGCAGGTTGGATTTGAGTCAGGTCACCTGCTATCTCGAGGGCGATCCTCTTACAGCGTGCAATCTAAACTGTGAGGCCATACAGGTGCCCCAAACCTTAGTGTGTTTCAAGTGGTGAAATTTCCTGTATCTTGATGGCTGTGTTGGAATTTGTCAAAGTTTGTGAACTTGACACCTAAGTATCAGATGTTTTGTTACGTTTTTGTTTATTTGCTTCAGGTCAGCCCTTGATAACCCCAAGAGCTGATATGTCTTGTATTTTGTTCAAGTTGTTTTCATGTTTCAGCTTGACTTACTCACCCTCACATGACTGCAGGTTTTATTTAGATCGACTGTGACCCTGCATTTTGTAGACCAAGAGTCGTATTCCAACAAAGTAGGTAATGCTAATAATAAGTCACAAAGTGATGGTCTCACAACAATTTAAAAGAGATAGCATACAGGTATGATGTTTAAAGAATAGAATAGAGTCATTAATAAGTCAAATAACCCATCACTGTTGTAGCGGCTGCAAGTTATTCTCACCAAAAAAAAAAAAATCATCAAACTAATTAAAATCAATTCTAAAAACATGTGCAATGGTTGATATCTAGAAACATTTAAAATGGAATTCATAAATAGCACCAGTTAAAAGTGCCAGTGGGTGCAGTGGGGGTAAAATGCTGGGGAACAGCTGTGGGTGTCAGTTCCTCTTGTTTGTGTCAGCTTGTGTTACAGACAGACTCAAATGAGGAATGATTGGCTTCATTGAAAGGGTTAGAGAGCAAATATAGGTCAAAATGGACCATTCCAATTAAAGTTATACTGTTTCCTTATAGAAAAATTAAACTTTATGTATAAAGATGAGACAGTTCCATTTTTTAAATTTATAATTATACCATTGACTAAGTACTGTGCCATACTGTAAAATTTTTAACCTTCCGTGAGATGTTTTCACTCAAACTATTTTTGATTTTACATAATGTAAAAGTACAAACTTTAATTAGCAAATGTTGCTGTATACTGTATAATATATACATCATTGTTCAGTGCTGAACTGAACCTAGCTCTGTTCAAGTTTGAAAGAGGGAAAGAGATGAGCCAGTGTGAGCAGCCAGTCTCTTGTGTGGCTCTTATGTTGAAAATCTAGATAATAAAAGGCTCATCTATTTCTTTTTTGAATTGGCTTTATCAGCAATATCAGAGCAAAAAATTGTAGTGTTTAATCACTTCCAGGATGCTTTTGTGCATAAGTGTAACAAGGTTTCCTTCAGGACTTTTTTAACGGTTTGGGGGAGCTTTGCCCTAAAAGAAAATAGGAAAATAACTTATAACTTTATCAATAAATTATTCCTTTATTTTACACAAACATAATTTGGTCTTATCCAACCGTTCACAGCCAGGCTAGGAGCGGGCCATCATTTCTTGCTTTTAGAAGAACTCCAGAGCTCTAAGATGAAAAATGGGAGGGCAGGGATTGCAAAATTGAAAAACTGATATTTCCTTTCTGTTCAGTTCTGTCATTGCTTTTGAGTTTGAGCACGTGGCCCTGTAGGGCCTCCATAGAGTAGATGGTCAGAAACACCATGCAGCAAGAATCAGCTCGCGAATGCTTGCTGTTTGATTTATTTTAATGGGAATTTTTTCCGTTTCCGCTGGACTGGACGCCTACTTTAAGGGTGGGAAGAAAAGCATTGTTCTGTTTTTCTAAATGTAACTGTAATGTCATCTGAAAAAAAAAAAAAAACATTTCAAGGTGTAACTTAACATCAGTACCGTTAAACAACACTGTTGCTAACATTGCATTACTAACATTGATGTTAACATCAGGGTCATTTTCACATGCCTGAGGATAACATTGGTGAAACTTATTCTTGCTTGGGTACGTCTCTCACCCCTCTGTCCTCCCTTGCTCTCCAGTGTTTGTACCTCAAAGTTAAGATATTTGCAGAGCAGTGTCACACCAATTCCAGTCATACCAGTGCATGAATTTGCACAAACTTACAGTATGTTTATACAGATCCAGTCATACATTCATATTCACAGTTGAAACATCTAAATCAAAAGGTTATAAACCTGAGTGCATGCTGACTTATGTTTTGGGGTGTCAGTGCTGATCATTTAAAACCCTGTGAGGTCTTCTTCTCCCTTTGCATCCATCTCTGTAACCTTCTCTCTGCTCTAGTGTCCGTGTAAAGCATTTCATTTTTAACAAGATTGTTTACAGATAGAATCAGCTTCATTTCTTGTATTTCACCAAAGCATATTCCTCTTATGAATTGAAGCACAGTGTCTCAAGCGCTTGTTGCCTTACATCTTTTTTTGTTTCTAAAATGGACCAATTCCCTTAAACATACAACAGAACATCAGTGAACCACGTTAACTAGAAACTAGACATCCATTGTCACATGTATTTGCAGTACATGCTAAGTTTGGCTTTGTAGTTTATGTCTGTAAGTTTATTTGGGGGTGTTAGTAGGTGATTTATGTGTAAATCATGCATATGAAAATCTTCTCTGTCCAACCATGTGGGCTTTACTCCAGTCCTGTGCCTTGCACTGTTCCATAACTGGAGTTCTGGTTACACGACCTACTTACTGCAGAACTTGGCCCAACTTTGGAAAAACAATTTTTTGTGATGCATTTTTAAGGGCTCAAGTGGAAACTGTTAGCTACCTTCTGAAGTAATGGGTGTGTGATCAGAAATATAATCTGTTTATTCTTCTCAGACTGTAAAATAACAAATATTAACTCTGTCCAGAAACTGAGAAAAAAAGCTCCTTTAAAGCCTCTACACTCATCTTTGACAACTTCTCCTATTCTTATGTTTTATGTACTTCTGGTTGATGTTTCTCCCTGTCTTAGTCTAAAAGAATACTTTACAAGCCCAGCAGCATCTTGTTTGACCAGTTGTTATGTTTTCAGGTATATTCAGATATATAAAAGGTCACTGAAACCCCCCCTCTATGAATGTGAGCATTTGTAGCCACAGGCAGTACATTTTCAAGAGTCCCTCTCTCTGCCTCTGAGGCCTGGGTGTTTGTTTCTGCCCTTTGGCATATTAAGTTTCAGATGTGCAAATCTCATGGCTGGCTACGGCTGCTAGTGGAAATTTCCACTACACATTTGGACAGCATCTTGAGGATGTGATGTTGCAGGCTGATCATGAGGAACTACTGCACAGAAGCTGTGGTTGGGCAGCTTTGGAAAGTAGATAAATGTTTTGTCACAATATTTCATAGGTTAATTCTGTGATTGAGAATTTGGCTATTAGTATTCCTGAAAAACAAAAACAAGCAAATGGCAGTAGCTCTTGGGAGCTTGCTGAAACTTTCAGCATGTGACCAATTTATGAAAAGCCATGGGTCGAAAGGTCTGAACCCTATTTGTTCATGTGATGTGTCTACTAATGGTTAAGCCACTATTGATTATGAGTAGTAGGGTATGGGGGAGAAGTGGAGAGGGAGTCATTACACTCTACAGTGTAGAGCCTGCCAGAAAACCATTTGAGGGAGTGCTTTAAAGCTTCTAGGGTTATCTGAAAACATATTTCTTCTACAAACTTCCCTTGTAAGCTGTAGAATGATGTCAACTAGAAGTTTCATCAAACCTCAGGTTCAGGTTCATGTGACACTTGACCTACATGTTGTGTTTATTTAGGATGGGTTGCCTACAATTTTTGTGTGACTAACAGACGCATTCTTGGTTTACATGGTTTACATTCAAAATGTCAAAATGAAACTATGTGGTTACTCAAATAAGTGACGAATCATTGGCCTAGAACAAAAGGTCCCTCAGGAAGTGTTTGTGGTCACAGTCTGGGTTAATAAATACTTAAAGCGATCACCTGGGGGTTGTGAAACTTTTACAGAAATTAGAAATCTAGATTCTGGCCCTGTTCAATGGTGCTGTAAGAAAACAATGCACAATGAATGCAAAGAGGGATTTGCTCTCTCATGCTCATTTCCTATGTCTGTGAAGTGTGGTGCTTATATAACAGGGGGAGGCTTAGGCGATGTGAATATCTGTGAGTTAGAGGCACTTTGAGGCTCATAGAGGCAGGAGTAGCTGGGTACAGAAGGAAGAATACAGATAAAATAAATTGCATCATCTGAACTGTTTGGACACTTCTAGTATTATCATCTGAAGATTTGTGTTCATAGTGCAGCTTGTTTCTGATTGGTTTACATCAGGAGTTATATCGCCACTCAAGTGTGCAGGTTTGGCTTTTGTCCTGAATGGGCCCTTCAGTTCTGAGAGGGAGAGGGGCAACGAGATATTTTTAGATTCACAGGATGTGATGTACTAAGCCTGGAGTGCGGTTAGTTTTTAACACTGCAGCAGAAGTTGTGTTCTTGGAAAATATAGATGACAGCAAGATTTAACAGCTTTGATTTTCTGTGTCATTAGTAATGTGTTTGCTGCAGATGGACCTTGTTGATAAATCAGAAAGACTGTCAAATTCAAATGTTTTTATAAACTACTCTAGTTTTATTGAAAGAGTCAGTTGTTCGCAGGTTTGCATACAATGATTTACATGAAAACGTGATCGAAAAATGGTTTTCCAGAAAGTGCAGTGTCAGTACCATCAGCCCAACCACAAGAAATCTTCCAGGGTGTACTCTACCTCTTGTCCTAAGACAGCTGGGACAGACTCTAGTCACCTGCAACCCTGAACAGAAGAAGGGATGAAAAATTAATGTATGAATGAACTACTCAGTTGAAATACAAAGTTTGACCCCAGTGGGACGATACATCTACCACACATAGCAGGACTGTAGAAAACTTTGGAGTGAGGTATTTTATTCCACCCCTTTATTTTACATACATTGGTTAATTTGTTTTACTAATAAAACTGTAACACAAGAAACATTTGAAGTTTCACACTTTGTGCCTTGTTTACTGCCAAGGAGTTGGATTTCTGCATCGCTCAATGCACCCAAATCCTCTGCGTCAGTGAATCTTGATACAGTGGGGTTGTTGCATAGAGTGAAAGTGGCGTCCTCCTGGAAGAGCAGAAGAAGTTCTCTGCGGGGAACCTTTCAAAATCTGTCGTTCAGCCAACCTAAAGTTAACTAATGACTATCACATCCTGACTTAATCCATGCCTGCCAAATGACCTACTTGTCTGGGTTTTGGCTGTCTTGACCACTGCACTGGTGGCCTGACTGAAGTATTTACCTCGCTGTAGCTGCCTGTGGATGAATTCAACATGGTATTGTGCAACATAGGTGTTAGTCATACACACCATAATATTAGATGGATGTGTCATTGGAATTCAGGCCAGTTTTTCTACTGATTGGTCGCTCTATGAGAAGCAAATACGTAAGGAAGGAGTGCTTTACATAATTGATTGCAGTTTGATTCACATTATTCATGTAGACTAATTCAATTTCAAAGTGAAAAAAATCTCATTTACCGTTTCTTTAACCTTGATAATTGCTTGTTTTTTGGACCCTCAAGGACTGAATAATTAATAGTTATTACAACAGTAAAAGATGTGTCACAGTCGCTGAAGGAAAAGAAAGATTTTATGTGTTCTGGTTTCTATTATTGATTCATGTATTAAAAGCATCTGTATCCCAACAGTATCACCAGCTTTACAGGCTTACCAGACACATGAAGTACAAAAACTATCACACAAAAAGGATCTGTCCTGATGTTTCTTGCTGAGGATTTGGTCAAGAGTATCTTTTTATTAGAAAAGGTATGATGCAGCATTATGCGGCAGACTTACATTGTCCTCCCAGCCTGACTATTTTTATTCTGCCCTTTGTCACTGATCAAATTGAAGATGATTCAGCGATATGGACTCAGACTGGTTGTTGTCTAGCTTGGAAATGGCATTGCTCATAAAATATATTTCATAACATCACCAACTTTTAGCAACAATAAAATGAATTAAATATTTATTGTGCTGGACGAGAAAAGCCCACCACTTGTAAAAAATGAAAGATTCCAGTACAGTTTACAATTAGGGTATTTTTGTCTGACTCCACTCTGCCTGAATTGCCTGAATAACATTAGCAGATCTTATCGTGGTGCCCTTCACTTCAAACACATTGAGCTCTGCCTGTTTTTCATATTAGGTCTAACATTGGGAGTCTTGTTCCCTGCCACAAAGTGCAAAAAATGTGCAATACAGAAAGTAAGGTAAAATCCTTATCATTTTACATGTGAGTAAAAAGTGGTGCGTCCTCAACAGTCAAATCTGCCACTGTTTCCTCCATGTTTATTCAGCTAAGGCTAATGAGAGGTGTTAGGATGCAGAAGAAGAAAAGTCAAATGCAGATGACTCTCTGTACTGTCAAGAGATGCAGCGATCCATGTGTCATCCATGTTGCCATCAATGGCACTTTTAGGGATGCACAAGTTGGACCCTGGTTTGAGGTGTTGCTCTGATACAGAAGCAAAAAGTTGGACGAAGGGCTGATCCATAGGGCAGATTTATTCAGGACCCTTATGTTTTAACAACAATGTGTGAATATTATGTATTTCATGCAGGAAAGCCACCACAAAGCAAATTTTGGTTTACAAAATTAGTAAAGCCTGAAATTCCCAAAACATAATTCTTAGCCTTATCGTCATACAAAGCAAAAGAGGATGTTAGATTAATACTGCTATTGGATAGAATCAGTATCTACATTGGCCAGGGCTGGTCAATATCCGGAAAAAATGTTATGACCATATTTTTGTTTCCTGCAAGATGTATTCCATTTTTTTTTTTTAAGTTTACTGCTTCAACTGAATTCTCCCTGAATTTATAATAACAGACTTTCACCTAATCGCCTGTCTTTCTCTGCCTACTTAATCTTCTTGCTATCATTTAGTTATTGATATTGATCTATTGCATTTCCTTCAAGTGATTCTTTTCGCATCAGACTTTTAAATAATGTGCTCCTGTACAGAGGATCTATCATCTAAGTATCACCCGCTACCAAATAATATTACAGGGATTGAATGTGTAACATGCTGCGCCCCTTCAGCCTGCGAGAGAGAGCCAGACAGATATGCAGCTGGAGCACACACATACAGGCTGAGCAGAAGCGCAGTGGCTTACAGAGTTTGTCCTCTTGCGTTTTGCCCCTTTTTTAGGCTTGAATAATAGTTTTTAGAGACATGAGTCAATGAGAAGTAATGTTGAGGGAACAAACTCTAGGTCGTCCTCAGACGAGCTTTCCATCGTTGCTTCCAGTCATCCCGATTTTCCATACACCTAGCCAGTTCCTTGGTGCTCTGGGCTCCTGCGTCCTTCTTGAGTATGTCCACGTATGTCAGGACGGGACGTCCTCTTGACCGTTGGCCATGTGTTGGTTCCCACGGCACCATCTTGCTGGCTGGCAGCTCTTGATGCCTTTGACATTGAATTATCTTTTCCTTATCTGGAATGAATCCCAGCATGTAAGAGTGTGATTGCAATCATTCTCTTGTTCATTAGGGTTCAGCATTAAGTTTAAGTTTAGTTTAAAGTCTTGGTCCCATCAAGAAGCCACAGGGATTATGAAAAGTTATGGAGGAGCGTTTCATTCCTGCAGCCTCTGTCAGTACTGCTCTCTCTGCAGGGGAACTGCTGGCGCTTGTGTGTTTTGTAAACTTTCTCCCCCATGTCTTGGGAAGAAAAGAAAATCCATCCGGGCTTAAAGACTCTAAATGAAGTGTTTGGAAACACGCTTGAGCCTCCATCACAGCCAAATTTGAGTCAAATGTTTTGTTTCCCATCCTTGTGGTTTTCAAGTCCTCTTTTTTTTCTATTTTTGTTCAATACTGGGTTAAATATTAAATCTGGGATTTATTTTTATTATACCCTGAGAACTTTATACATCTCTATTAGTAACAAGCTTATCTGATTGTATGATCTCAAACTTGCAGACTTTGTGACAGAAGCATAGAAAATGTCACCATCAGCCCTCTGACTCTATGAGCCAGGCCTCCCCAGTGACTGTCCAGTGCTTCAGCTTTAAGCTCTCCACCCTTTATGATTTCCAGTTTTCTCTGGAATAGTGTCACAAAGCTGCTTTTGGAGAACAATGCTGAGAGCTCTGCTACACAGGCTGACACCTCAGACTCCCTGTGCGGTACGTTTGGTGTTTTCATAAGCAGTGGAGGATTGTTAGTGGCCTCAACAAAACTAACAAAACTTTCCACTTTCCGTAGGAGTGAAGAGGAATATCTCTCTTGGTGTTTAGTGAAGGGCAGGGTTATAGGACTGGGTTCCCAAAGGAGTAAAGTTATTCCTGTCTTCCCCTCCTCCACTCCTGTGGGTGGGTGAAGACATGTCTAGTCATGTCCCCTCAGTATATTGTGTAAGAGCTTTTGACCAATAGATACTGTTGGTAGAACTTAGATTTCATGCATCTGTCTTTTCCTGAAGTTAGTTTCTCTGAATCCTCATCTGATATGAGCAAGTACACTATGTGAAATCAAAGTAGCATTTTATTAATAAAAACAAAACAACATCAGATAATCTTTTATGTATCCCACATCAGGGAGAAAAATGAGGAACCTTCTGTCTTCATGGTCGCTTTTTGTGTTTATGGAGGAAAAAGATTGTGCTTTGATGAATAAACCGACCTCTTGCTTGGAGGAAAAAAAAGTCAGCAACAACTTGCAACAGTTATTTGTTAAGTATCTTTCTGTTGATGATGTCAAGCATTAGCCATCACAAGTTTGATCTCCTCCTACCTTAAGCTTGTCCTCAAGAGGTGACACCCTTTGGATCACATAGTGAGACACTCAACTCTTGATACAATTCAACGATTTGTGCTCTGAGTTGCCGCCTAAAATTAATCACACCATTGTTCCACTGTTTTGAGCATCCGACCAACCTCTTATTTACAAATTGATAGTGCAGGCAGGGCCATCGACTAGGAGTTGGCAAAAATATTGAGAAATTGATGCATCGCAAAATTTCCCCACCTAATTCAATATTGATTCAGCAATCCTCTGAATCAATTCACCTCTTGGCCAGTGGAGAGCGCTTTGCATGTTATTTGCTTTGAATGGAGGCTGCAATAGCCCAAATATAAAACAAAATGGCAACCAAAGCAAGCAGCGTCAGCATAGTAAAGCTGGCTCCACCAACTTTATTGACATGTAAATGAATATTTAAAAGATGTCTACAGGAACTCTGATCTATTTGTTACGGAATGACATCATAGCAATTACATCAATATCTAATAGCATCACAACCCAAAGAATTGAAATCAAATCGAATCATGGGGCTCCTGACAATACCCAGCCTTTCTGTTGACTCAGACTAGAGAAGGATTGGACAAAGGGTTGAGGTGCATGTCACCATACGTGTGTTGAGTAAGTTTAGCCAAGGCAGAAGTCCCCACGCAGAGCTATTACTCAAAGAGTTTTGAGAATCCTGGAATAATTAGTTTAAAACAGAGCCACAAAGCATTGTGGGTAAATATTAGAAAGTACTGTCTGTGCCTCATCCTCAGTATAAGGTTTATTTTGTCCTGTTCAGAAGTCTATTTCTGCTCCAGTTTATGTCTGTGCTGTTATACATTTTTATCACTTTTGCTTTCCTTCAAAGAAAACTTTCAAAAATTCCAAAGTGTGTAGTTTCACTTTTCTTTTGGCTTTGTTATTAGTTTTTGATTCTCTTCTTTTCGGTGCATAAATTCTTATACCATGTCATTTGTCTCTCTTCACAGACTATCCATGAGCTCCGATTTCCCACACTGCAGTTTCAGGATGCCAAATATAGGGTTCCAGAACCTTCCCCTTAACATCTACATTGTGGTGTTTGGGACGGCCATCTTTGTTTTTATCCTCAGCCTCCTCTTTTGCTGCTACTTAATAAGGTAAGAAAAATGCACCTTTAAGCTCTAGATTTGGACTTTCTTGAAGTTGTGTTGTTTGACGTTACTTTGCCGTATGAGTTTGTGACAGTAAGTGTCATACAGGCTAGTGGACTTATCGTCTGTTTTCTGGGTGCAACAAAAACAAATGCAATGTAGAAGTACAACAAAAAACTGTCTCAAGGTTAGTTTCAGTCCTGTTACAAACATCAGATATGCTTCCTGTACAATCTCACATGCAGGACTGAGTGACCATGAGTCTTTTCTTGAATCTGACATCAGAGTTATGACGCACCAGAAAATAAACAACTGTGCAAACAAAGAGGCAAGTTACACCATTACAAGCATGCCTATTGGCTACCAACAATGACTGCTTTATAAGAAAGGATTAGATAGAACTGATTTCAGGAAACGAGATTTAACTCTTCAAGATAGGAGATTAAGAATGAGTAATGTACCCCCCCAGCCCCAGATTTCCAATGTACTTCGAGATTGAAATACCTTTGTCCAGAAGCAGCATTATACTGCTTGATGACTCTGATTATAGTGTAGCTATAGGACAATCAAAGTGTATGTGCTAATATACATGTTAGTCAAACCAGTAGGACAAGAAAAATGTTTCATTTATTTCCATCCAAGAAACTGTAGGACACTTTGTCACAGTAGCTTCTATCTTAGGCTGAATCAAAGGTGAAATGTTTTCCCCTTCCCCTCTTGCTGATTGTTTTCCACAGATGAGAGTTTTTTCAACAGCACAGTGTGGAGAAGCTACCTCTGACTCAACAATTTGGGGAACTTGAAATCTGAAAATTGTGTAGAAAAATTAAAATCTCAGTTTTTCATTCATACTTTTTATGATCATGGCACTTTGCGTCAAAGATAATACTTCTTGTTTATTTTTCCCTTTAAGAGCCATTGGATTTCTCCAAGTTTCCTTCAATCAGATCAAAGTTTCGATATCTCTTATGTTTTTTTTTTGGATGTGTACATCTACTTCATAATTTCTCTCTCTCGTGTTCGAGTTTCCTTCTGAGTGTTTCCTGTATGTACCTGGTACACAAAGAAGTAATTGTTTCTCATAAAGAGACAGTGGAAGAAGTTACTAGTTATATTCTCCCCTCTGAAAGAGCGTATTGCAGGTTAATTTTTTAAATTAAAACTCAACATACCAACCTGGACATGGAGACCACTCTTTCCCCAACAGGAAGAAAAAAGGATTTACCTTTATGCTAGGGTTGGTTTTGTGCAGGTGGAGAGACTCATGCATTCGGTGTGTGTAGACTACGTTGTTAACTCATATTCTACTCCTACTCTTAATTTGAGGAACATACTGCATCTTTGACAGGAACAACAATTTGCTGTTTAAACAACATGAGCACTGGGCTGAACCAGGAGTAAAATATAAAGACACCGGTGCTGCATTCACACTTTGTATCTCACATAGTTCATAGTTCATAGTTGGCATTTACAAGGCAATCCATCACAACTGAATGGTTTGTGATCAGCATTGACTTATTTTTCATCTTATGTTTCATATTAAAAACTTTCAAAGCGCAGATGTGCACACAGCAATAGGCTAGGACTCATCACTCACTAGGACACCTGTGCTGTTCTCTGTTGGTTCTCCTCACGCCACAACTCACTGAACCCCTTTGGCTGTCATTCTTCCTAATACTTCCTTGTTCCTGTTGCCCAGCAGGTTCATAACTATAAGCCTGAGGACCATCATATGTTTAAGAAAACAGATTTTCTTCCTCTTCATTGTCTTTTTATGCAGTAGTAAATGCAAACGTACGAAAACTTTTCCACGAGACCCTGTGGTTTAGTAATTTCAAAAATTCTCTCAAAATATTATTTTTAAGTTATTGTCCTATGATTGTTGTCTTTAACCTGCAATATGCTCTTTAACCCCACTGGTCAAGTGAAATTGCCCCGGCTGCTGCTGCTGCTGCTGGGTTTTCTCCCAGCAGCAAAAATTATGTTCATCATTTTTTATCTAAGACAGCAAGACGCAGCAGTTTCCAACAAATTCACCCCTCATCACCCAGTCCTATCCTATCTTGCAGGGCAAATGGTAAGTAGGTTAACTAATTTTGTGTTCCACCTTTCCTCATACAACTGTAGAGAGAAACTTTGATGCAGTACCATGATTTGATATTTACAGTTAGGTTGCAAAAAGAGCTGTTTTGCTCTGTAAAAGGCGTCTGAAGATGCAGTCTCCCAAAGGACTTACACCGCATGCACCATCACGCAAGATCAAACAATGAAAGCCCTTTATTTGAACTTTCAAGGTCACATTCCATTGATGTTGAGTAATTTTAAGAATACACCTTATTTTGAGATCTAACTTTAGTTTTTTTTTTGCAGCTCACATCTTTGCTATTATTGACACAGACAGGTGACTCAGCGCACTTAAGAATCAAGCTGGCACTGACAGGTCATTATTCGAACCAGGACAAACATTCACTCACACTTTTACTCCAGTCAGACCCTCCCAGGGAAACTCAACCATCTCTGCCAGAGGGTTTCAAGAGTACACACACTCAAACACACACAGACGTGAAGTACTCGGCATACTTTGCATGGACTGAAAAGTATTTCTTGGCCATGAGGTGTAACTTGAAGCTAGCAACAGAAAGTCTCATATAATGACAGCAGGAGCTTGGCTTTCAGATTTACAAATGTGATGTGTAAATATACCAATGATTTTCACCGTTCAGTCACCATCAGCTACAACAACCAATGATGCACAGATTTTAGACTTTAAGTTCTATTTCATGATGATAGCTTTAAGAAGAAAGTGATTCCCACTTTTTCAGTTGGTTATTGACTATAATTGACCATGAAAGCCCTTTTCTGCTGACATCACACTCAAATACTGGTAAACTTAAATAAAAATGCTTTCACTGCCTTCACATCAACTTCTAGCAGCTTTAAAGACCATTGATGGCGAAACACCAGAGATTTTCATTAGTATTTCAAGGGGGAAAAAAAGTGTATGATAGCAATTAAGCTGTTGCATTATAACATCATTCTAGCTGATATAACCTTAGCTTGAGAGTATGAGAATACAACGGTAACTTCCGAATGTGGCATACTTTATCTTGTGTTACGATATTGTTGCATAGAGATATAAGCAAAAGAAATATTAGTGTCCAGCTACTTCTTAGCAAACGATAATATTAGCCACTCAAAACATAGGTTTACATCCCGTCTGAAATCATTCTTTTTTTTTGACTGGATTTAATGAAGGAATCATGAAATAACAATTCATTTGTTTCCCATAGTTAGAAAGACTTTAAAGCTATTTGTCTTTCCATTGTGATGTCAGAAGAAAATGGATGACAAAAATACATTTGCCTTGCTCACTTTAACATTGCACAACTTGGCCATTGAGCAACCCTATCAGCCACCACTGACCCCCAACCCATGACCACTTGTCCCCTACCCTTGGGAGTCTTTGCACCTTTTCCTGCTGACCTTTTTGAAAATGTCAGTTTCTCTCCTAGACTGTGCTGCTTGTTTTACAGATCCCTCTCACTCTGCTGCGAGAGGTTAAGGTTACTTATTGTGGAGGTAAATCTTACAAACCTATGATTTTCTCCTATCTCTATTGCTCTTGTGATTTTCAATGTTTTCTACATTTTGTTTCCTCATTCTCAGATTCTCTATCTCTATCATCTCCTTATTTACTAAGTTATTTTGTTTTTGAGCATTTACAAGAGCAATACCTATTAAGAGATACACCAAGAGATTTATATAAACTGTAAAAACAGTAGAGCATCTCATTTTTACGGTTTCTTCAGGCATTTCTACAGTATTTCAACAACTATCTGTAATGTGCTAAAGTCTGAAGTCTGAGACCTATTCAAGAGTATATGTTAATGTGTCACTTTGTCTTCTGTTGCTTTACTAAGCAAAACACTATCTTGACAAAGCACAAAAATATTTATTTTTGTTTTTATTTATTTTTCATATCCAGTCATCTTGTTCCAGTAGACTGCTACATCTACTTGAGGCTTATTGGCTAAGATTTGTTGTGTCCCAGTTTCATTCTGGTACCACGTGTGACAATAGATGTGTGTGTCAGAGGTCGAGTATAAAAAGAGAAGAACACCCATACTTGTACTAAATCTTCTTTCTTTCCAGGATGTATACATGTTTGTCTCTTTCTAAGCCAGTCAGTGAAAAGAGGTCAAAAGTTAATCAAAAAGATGTTTTGTCGTCACATCTCCCCAGGTTACGGCACCAGGCGCACAAAGAGCTATATGCATACAAACAAGTAAGTATTTACACCAACTCACAAGCCACTCACAAGGTTTTTTTTTTTTGAGAAATCAAACTTTGTTGAATTTTAATTTTTACATAATCAAACTAAAAACATACATAAAACAAAGCAAAATTAAGATGCACAATCTTCTATGTCAACCAGACATCAAAAATAAAAACAACAAAATAAAATAGATAACGAAGCAGTCCAAGAAAGGTAAAACCTGATGCTCAACTTGGCCAACAGAGTGTAAGAGATAACCACTGCACTGCTGCGTGTCCACCCACTGTCCCATGAGACTTCCACCATCCATAAGCAATCCTCCAGCAGACAAACCCCTGCATTGCACCCAGTTCACCTCTACCCCCACCTACAAGCCAGCCCTCACAGAACAGTGTATACTGATGCAAAGCTACCCTGCAAAGGGTACAATCTCAAGAACATTCCCATTTGTCATTATACTTATCAGTATCATTTATCATATTATAGGATACTCTATCAAAGGCTGCTACCACTCACAAGGTTTGCCTCTCTGTATTAAGACAGGGTGCGATTGTTTCTTGGGTTAATGATGAGTTGAAAAAAGTGTTTCTTTAATTTTTTTGTGTTTGTTGTAGTACATGTTCAGATTGAACTCTTAGATGGGATTTCTATAGTTACAGCATCAAAAGATCAAGGTCATTTCAGAAATGTACACAAGTTCAGAATAGTTGGATTGTACCTCATCTGAATCGTAGAAAGCTGATCAGCTGGTGAATCAAGATTCATGTGTGTCTGGGGCTGAGTATGTCAGTAAAGTGTGGCCTGCGGGACTAGTGAGGGGAGTGATGGAAGGCATAAACATGACTCCCATGTCCTTTGATTATGTAACAGAAACGAGTGCCTATTCTGGGTACCACACGTCAAGTGAAGCACGTTCATATCTACATATGTACACATACACCATCAGTAGATACTGTGAGGAGGCTTGAGTTTATAACCTGTCTCTTGATGTCTCCTGCCAACAGAAACACAGATGTGTTTAGCCTCTTTTTGGTTTACGTAAGAGTACAGAGCTTAAATAGCAGGCACACACATACACAGCTGACACCCCTACACGTATCGTGGTGAACAAGCATTTATCATGTAGGCAATCTTATCTTCCTAATCAGCCTTAAATGGTGATTTGTCATCCCTGACTCATCATCAGCTGTAATTATATCGCCAGAGCCTTTCTTCTTTAAAAATGTGTTACAGTGTTTGTGTGAACTGATGAGTAATAATTCTTGTCTCATTATGCCTCCCAGGTCATTCAGAAAGAAAAAGTGAAAGAGCTAAATTTGCATGAGGTAAGCACTTGCTCTTTTTCTTCTTTTTAAGAATGTGTTAAAGGGAACACTCTGCAGTGTAACTTGATGAGTACACAAGGTACAAGTAATAATTTGCACTTTTCATTATGTGCTATTAGTTTTTATTTTCTCTGTGATAATGTCTGCCATTTCCTCAGGTCACTCTTTTGTGTGTCCTAATGTCCTTGGTTGTACGGTCGCACAGAGACCCTTGATGCTCTCCTCCTGAAATGCATCAGTCTGTTCATTTAAAAGGTCGATGTTTGACTCACTAGACCACTCAGAAATGTAATGAAATGCACCTTTGTACTCTGAAATATGATTTTGAGAATCTTTATTACCCAGTTTTGTAACTTAAAGCAACACATGGAATTTTCTTGATCACAAGTTTAACTGTCCTGTAAAAAAAAAGAAAAAAAAACACAAAATGCTTGAATTGTGGGTGACCTCACCCCGATTAAGTAACTCTGTATGTTTGCTCAGCCCAGTTGAAAAACACAAGAGGCACTAGCTTACCGCTGAAAAACATGGAGGTCCCCTACCATAAATCTGATCCTTTGACATTGTAGTGCAAATGAAATCTTCACAATAGCACCTTCATGTGTGACTCAACTCAGGGCTCGAAACTTTCTTGTCATCAGCTTAGGAATTTCCCTCCGCCATAAGGCTCTGTCTTTGTTGTTTATACTATAAGAAACAGAAAAGAAACGTCAGACCATGTCATATGACTCAGTGACTGAATAACTAAGCTGTATTTGTTGTTTAAGGACAATAATAATCACACACAGCAGCCTGTGTGAATGACCTAGTTTTTAAAGCTGCAACGTCAGGGTATCCCCCTGGAGACATGAGTACAGACTCAGCTGTGTGGATTTATGCCAGTCTAACAGAATATCTAGAGTTGCATTGCGAATATAAGATCATTTTACTGGTAAAGTAATATCTAAGTGTGTCTCTGGGTCACTTGCTCAGCTCTCCTTTTTTTATTCGGCTGTAACACTCTTAAGTGTGCCAAATGGATGTAATAATAGACATAGATATAAAGAGTCTGACAATGTGCCATGAAAATGATGCGGGTCTAAATTGTATGTTTACCAAAGATGGTTAATAAAAATTATATTCATGTATGACACAGTTTGATGTGTAATGTAACACTTTTTCAGCTTTTAGTTGCTAGAATTGAGCTCTGTGTGTATAAAAAATACAAGGAGGACAAGTTGAAATGTGCATTACTTTGTTGAATTTGTGAAAAAAGTGAAAAAGTGCAACAGCACTGAAATTTACAATAATAAATAAATGTGCAGCATTTGCTCCATTTTATTCCTATTGATTCCATTTCTAATGTGATCAAATGATTTTATAGCTTGAATCAGTCTGTAATGTTTCCTATCCCTAATTAAGTTTGGCCACTACTTTTGTGCCCACATTTCAAAAGTTAGGCAGTTTTGTTTCCATGGCGTTAATTGTGAGGCATGTGGGACTTCAGATCACTTTGACTTTTTTTTGCAGGGATTTCAGAAACATTGAGCAGGAACTGTAGTTAAATAAATTCTTTGTGCCACATATTTTCTGTTTGACTCAAACAAGATATTGATTTTTCTTTAGCAGAGCCTTTAATCCTGATACTTAAGTCCATGATCAAGTCCATGATCCGGTGAGGTCACCTTTTGTGATGTGTAGTCCGTGTTTGTATGGAGAAAAGCTTTCAATGTTTGCTCGCTAAATAGGGAGAAAGAAGTTCTGTCAAAAGTTGTCGAGGGTGCCAGATCCCAGCTGTGAGGGTGACTCTTAAGACAATGTGGTGAAAAGAACAAAAACACCGATCTATTCACAAACAAAGGGAGAAAAGCCGACATCTTAAAGGAGGATTGTTCTCCATCCAAAATTCATCAGGAGAAAAGCTAAGAGCTCCCATGCTGTTCTTTTCATTCTTTCTTGTCCATCCAGCACCCATAAAGCACAGCAAAGAAAAAAGAAAATCTGTGTGGCCAAAGGAGTAATAGTTGCAAGATAAGACGGCCAAAAACACGACGCCAAATTAAAACTCTTTCTTCTTAAAGCTTATCCACTGTTTGGATGAAGTTCAGTGGAGGACAGCCTGTCTAGACTTGGTTTGAATAAGAAATATTTTGCCCCATTTTCCTTACCTCTGCACTGTTGTCCTTTGATTGCATCTGTATGTTGGTCTGTTAGTTCTTTTTACCAGCCAGCTATGGCTGAAAGAATTTTTTCCCTCTTGTGCAGCCGCCCCAGTCAAAAGGAAAGTGTAGTTACATGGACAAAAGAATTGGCAGTATCCCTGCTGGCATACACAGGAAGAAAGAGTGCTATGTGGTGAGGCTTGTGTACTTTCTGCTGCAGGAATATGCAAAGTGCTCTTATGGTTGCTCATCATCAGCAGAGAAATGCACATGGGAGTAGCCTTGCATATTTCCCCTGATTATGGAGGTCGGTAAGATGGGTGAAGTGCGAGGATACAGAATTATAGAGCTATCAAGTGATGTACCAGACAGTACCAGACCCATCGAAGGAATTTTATGGTATTTTCGTAGTACTTTAGAAAAAGCTAAACCTCAATTAAAGTCAGCAGAATTTCAAATAAATAAACGAGGGTCCATATGTTTAAAAAATAAGATTCTCAAAATTTTGATGTAATTCATTGGAAAACAGTGAGCCTGTTGTTTCCAACATGGAATCAACTCAATCGGCTGCCTGAAAGGATTTGTTTGCCATTGTTGTAGAATTAACATTCTTCCCTTTGCCAACTGACTAAATCTGCAAATACAGAGTTCAGAAATTTTGCAGCAGATCTAGATCACGTTTTGCACCACCCAAATAAAGAAAAAAAAACCCTGCACAGCAGCAGCAGTTAGCCCAGGATGTTTGAGAGGTCATGACCTGGACGTGTGCTCATGTGTGCGTGTAAAACAAACATTCACTCAGACAAATACCTTGAACTTGTATGTTAGGATTGCATCAGTGACCCTTAAAAAGGACTCCAGTCAGAGAGGTTGTTCTACTTCAATGAGAACATAGACTATTACTTTTTAGTTGCACCACCAGTGTGCAGTTCACTGTTGATCAGAAGTTGTTGATGATCTCCTTTTAACACTTGAACTTTAAATATGAAAGCCAGGAAAGCTGCTTTCTTGTAACCACAGCATTGAGGTCAAAGGTAGTTTGCGGACACACTGACTGACTTCACCTACATCGGGGTCCAGTTCAGAGTTGCACAACTGAATATAACTGGTTCGTCACTGTGGGAGTATTTGTGTCAAATGTTTTGCAGATGTTGGCCGCCGTGGTCTTTTTCCAGGAGTTCTTGACCTTGTTTGTCTGGATAATTCATTTTCAGTCCCTCACTGGAAAGCTCACAGACAAACTTGAAGAAATAATATTCAAGAGGAAAAACAGCAAAAGTTTGATTCTTTGTAGTACTGTCCTTCAGGAGAAAAAAATCCTCAAACTCTCCCTTTCTCTTCCAGATATGTGCAGTGTGCTTGGAGGAGTTCAAACAGAAAGACGAGCTGGGGATTTGCCCGTGCAAACATGCCTTCCATAGAAAGTGAGTGAAGGTGTAAAGGTTTAGCTGGTATTTGGACACACACCACTGCACACACACACACACAGAGCCCAAATTGAGCACATGTAGGTCAAGGACAGGTTTGACTTCGTGATAGGCTAAGTAAGTAGGACATTCTCGTTTATCAAAGAACATGGGAGCTGTCAAGTCATTGCATGAGGAGAGTACAAGCTTGTGACTCGACACATAGTTAAGCTTCATGTCTAAGTGCCTGAGTGCTAAGTTTAAAAAATTATAGAACATGAATGATTGCTGGAGCCGGCTCTATCCCACAACTCCCCCCTCGTGCCCTGGCCATTTCAACTGAGTTGTTTATATCAGCACGACACCTCCCTTGGCCTAGTTTCCCCCCAGTTGCTGCAAGAGTTGTGACCACTCACTGAAAAGACTGTACAAATACTCCTTTTAGAGTGTGTACAAGTAAAGCTGAGCTGAAACAGAGAGAAAACAAACGTCCAAGGATATTCAGTGGAGGAGAGAATAATTTATTTTCATACCAATAATGAAAGGACATCCTCATCCACATTAATGTGTGTCAATTATAGCATTTGGACTTTTTTAAAGTTTTGGCTCAGGTACTACAGCACAGCTGTTTAGCAATCAAAATAGGTTTTATTGGAGTTCGTCTTCATTTTTCACCACAGGTTGGCATCCCTAAGTGAACAATATATCAATAACTACTTTCCAAGCACTGGGATAAGAAAGAAGAAGGCAGAAGAAATAAATGTTCCTTTAATGATAGGTGCAGCATCAGATTATCAAAGGAACACTGGAACTTTTCTTACTAAACCTGTAAAATGTGAAACTTAAGTACCTGACATTTCAGGGACTGTGAGGAGTTTCTGAGTGATCTTGAAAATATCTCACTTCTAGATATCTGCTTGATTGTATTCCACAGCTTAAATGGGTATCTGGTCAAAAGTTTTCTTGAAAATAGAAACTTGGTGTTAAAAAGAAGAACCAATTCCCATATATTTAGAATGAAATAAAATTAAAAATGTTTGTATTTTCTTTATAGTGCTCATCTTTGATTCTTAGCTTTTGATTTTTGGATGTTGAAAATTTCAAATAACCAGCAAAAAAAAGCATCCCCTGTTATCCACCTGGATTAAAACCAACCTGCTTTTTTGACACGTACAAAAGTCAACATCAGCTGCATTGTTTGTACATCATTGCAAGCCAAACTCTGAGTATAATAAGCACAGGTTCATCAAGATTCCCTCAATAAATGCATGCTCTTTTTTATAAAACTGTCTTTTTTTTAGCACTCCAAAACTCCCATTTAATGACTAGGATCCCTTTTCTCCATGTGCACCCTCTCTGATCCACACACTCACTGCAGAATTTGTCTTCCAGGTGCCTCATTAAGTGGTTGGAGGTGAGGAAAGTGTGTCCGCTGTGCAACATGCCTGTCCTGCAGCTCGCCCAGCAGGCCGGCAGCTCAGATCCCCCAGTGCCAATACAGCAGCCTCTGCCTGGGATCGAGCACCTGGTGTAGCGGACTGTCGTACAACAGTCCGGAAACACCAACCCATGGCTCACCCTCTCACCTGTACAGGTACACTTTGTTACGAGTCTGTGGACAGAGCAGAAGGAACTGGAGTCATTGCACAGTTACTCACAAAAACGGTGAATCTGCAGCCGTCATCACCTCTGTTATCCTGGCATCTGTTCACTAAAGGACTTCCTGATTGATATCAGTTCTGACTGATAACAATTTCATTTTCATCTTCCTTTCTCTTGGACAATGAAGAAGAGTGGACACAGAAGAAGTTTCCTTCAAAAACTTTTTCACAACCAAAGCACTTTCTGGGGACACCAGCTGAAGACCAGGAATAAAAAACACAAAAGCCAAGAACTACAACACACTAAAATACAAATATTTCTTTTAACAAGCACTTTATGAGAAGTCAAACCTTCATTGCTTGTGATCGTAGTAGCAAGGTCATGTTTTCTATTTTATCATTTATTTTTGTTTCTATGTACAGTACAAAGCCACATATGTTTAAGACACTGACTTTTACACAAAAAATAATATCTCAAAGGGAAGTCATGTCGGTAGATATCAGGACATATGGACATTGCTTGGTGTTGTAATTGCACAAAAACAAAATGAAGCTTAAAGCAACCTCGAGACTTTATGTCCGACTAAATGTGAAAGGTTTGAATGTGTAGAAACCCAAAATATTTCACACTACGTTAACCTGGAAGGAATTTACCTGATATTTATACACCTGGATACTCCAGGCACTACTCACGATTGTTGTTTATGAGAAACACAATACAGAACTTTCCCTGCAGTAACTCAGAATTTGATACTAACTAAACCTAATGTGATTCTATAAAACAGTATTCGTATGGATTATCTGGTGCTTAACTTATCTTTAGAGTTGTATCACAGAACAAAAAATGAATGGAGGCAATATTAAACAAAGAAATGTTACACAAATGTTCCAGTTTTTATTTGCGCTCTGCTGCTATTCATTTCAGTTTACTGAAGCTTAGCTGTGTGAATGTTAGTTTGGCTTCCTTCAGAAAGAAATACATCACAAAACAACAAACAGTCTTTTCTAATTGATTTGAATTTGCCCCACATATCCTGCTGTAAATTGACTGATTTTAAAGGAGGCAGAAACCAAGAAGAAGCAGGGTTTTGTTTATCTTCATACTTTTACTGCTGCAGTCTTTTTTGCTTCCATCTTAAAACTCGACTTGTATTTATATATTGTTTGATTTATCACTAGTTTTGGTAAAGCCAGAGTGGGAATGCCAAATGTCAGCTCCCTTCTGTGTTACTGCCTTCAACATGTCATCAGCATATCTTTTGGTCATGTTACACACTACCCTGTAAAACACTCACAGAAGCACCAGAGAGAGAGAGAGAGAGAGAGAGAGGGCCCCAACCCTAAGCCCCGCCATAGAGTCAGTGTTCAGCAGGTTGTAATGAAGCAGCATTTTCTTTCATGAAAACACACACATGCACACACACACAAACAGGGTAGTTATGCTTTTTGGCCACAGGATTCTGGCGCTTTCTCTTTTCTCTCTCTGTCTCTGTCTGTCTGCTCAGTTCAGGGTGCTTTTTTGTTTCGTGCCACATATACAGTAACTCTGATCCCTGTCGCCTTTTATGCTTAGCTTTTTTTTTTGTCCTCATCCTTGTTAGCACATGCTGTGGGTTTAAACTTGCTGATCAGAGATCAAAAAGGTTGCCTTTAAACAAACAAAGCAAAGCTGTGCCTCATAGCGATGAGCCCAAGATATGCCAGGAATTGTCTTTTACTTGAGATGGGTTTGATCAAATGACGGTCATGCATTATTAGACACACAAATCCAAAGTAGACCCACTATAAAACTCCTGAAAGGAATTTTAGGCTGGTTTTGGAGCAAACTAAAATTAAAACTGATGCTTTTTTGTATGATGCACAAAAGCAAACAAAACTACCCACAACAGGATTGACTATCTCTATATCATCTTAAATGCCAATAACCCCCAAGAGTGTAGGTGTCAGGTCAGATGATTGACACTACACAAACAAAGCTGCCTTTTTTAACTTTCCGACTGCAAATATTCACACTGAGTGATATTTTGACTGTTATTTAACAGCATGTATTTTGTTTGTTTTGCTTTGTTTGCAGTGGGCACCAAAATGTACACACTGTAAGTTATAAATAGGAGCTCAATGTGAACAAAATTTGAAAATTAACACAGAAAAGCTTATTTGTGAAACCTGTGTGGTCTACTTGTATATCGACTCATGCTGCTGCAACGAGAGAAATACGACTCAGTTGGACAGAAAAAAAATCAGTTTAAAGATAACTAAAAGTGAAATATGTTGAGCTTAAAATGTTGGTGCATTCAGATTTAAATGACAGGAGATCATTGTTACTGTGGCCTCTGTCATGCTGTGCTGTTTCATCTTTTTTGACTGTCAACCCTCAAAACCCCTCAGATATAAACTTTATTACAGATGGTTCAAGATGTGAAATGTCAAGTTTGAGCAGAAGCAAGAAACTTTCCAGTATTTCAATCTTTAAATCACATAGACTTTGATGCTACGCTTTTCTCCCCCTGACAGAAAAAAAAAAACCTGTTCATTTTCCAGAAACACATTGTGCTCTTTAGCCTTTGATGAACAAAAACCAACACATTTAATGACCAGTACACAGCTTTTACATACTGGTTTGTTTGAAGCAACACAAAGGTTCCTCCCAGTCTGATGTGTGAAGTACAGTATTTGAAAACTTTTTGCTTCTTACCTTTTTGATAAGAAGAGGCTGTGACTGTTTGGTTTGACTTGTATCTCACTCATTATATGTTCTGGTTTTGAAACATATTCACATGAAGGAAAAATACATAAACAAAATAACAACAAACAACTCCACTTTAGTATTGTGCCCCTGGTCCCTGAACAAAGATGTATTTTGTAGCTGAGCACCAAGAACACAAGTCTTACAGCTTTGCTACTGCTATCAGCTTGTCCTTGAAAGAGGAGAGCAATGAATGAAGAAGAGATTCAATGTGAAAGTGTGCTTTTTTACACAGTCCTGTTGCCACTGATATCACCATTGATAAACCTATGTAGACAATATTGTCATTAGTGGTGTGTTAATGTATAAGTGCACAAATAATGCTCCTTCCTGTAATGTAAATGGCAGCTGAACACTCCCTGCCATTTGGCCATCTTAAGTGTTGTGTTTGATTGTAAACACTTTTAGCCTTTTCACCTTAACTTCCATGTTTCTTCCTCGTGTGCTGTCCTAATCCCTTTCAATCAAAAGTGCCAACCCAAAGTGAACATTAGAAATCAGTCCCAGCCAGGATGAGAGAATTTTATGAGAATTGATGGTCTATTTTGGCCAAAAAAAGAATGAAAACTCTGCTATGAATAAACTGATGAATGACTTTCCTCTCCAGAAATCACCTTTGACGTCAGAGCTGCCTCTGAGTTTAGTCTGTAATGAATAATCAAGACACAATCAGAAAAAATGTGACTGCTACAAAACAATTCATATGAGTGGAATTTGTCCGAATGATGGCATCAGAAAGCCATTTATAGGATTGTTCCCTGGCTCTTGCAGGATCTGACAACATTGCTGTTTTATTAAAAAGGAAAGAAAGAACAGACATAAAACAAGTGTTAAACAAATCCACTCTGTATTTGACGGTTTTATCGTATTTCCATGGATGGTTTACGCGACCAGACAATTTAGGAGTCTCACTTTCTATCACTGCCTTCCTGAAGTGAACCTTCTTGTTTTGTATTTTGTGTTATTTATTCCTCCGTGGTCTAACTTTTTCAACTCACAAATAGATTCACTGTCTTTCTCTAAATAAACCCTCACACACCTTTACCTGTGCACCCCTCCTCCCCTGTTTGTTAACACTGATTATGTTTGTGGACTCTCACAGACATTGTTTGTAAAACTAAGAATTCTGCAGCAGAATATTTTTGGAGACAATTGCTGTACAGTATTTGTAAGCTCTATTTTTGTATATTGCTATTTTGGAGCAAATAATATGCATTTCTCTTTTGTCTTTTCTTGTTTTTGCTAATTTCGTGTTTATTCATTTTAAGAAACTGTTGCATGTGACTGACTTGACCTGTAAATAAAATTTCCAAGTTTTGGAAATGCCTCAGTTTTTTTTCTTTCTGGTGTGAAATCCAATTCCTTCTATCAAAAAATCTGCTCAGTTTTTCCTCATGCAAGATACTTGGACACTGGGTTGTTCACCTTTATAGTCACAAATAAGTTCAGACATATGGAAGTCTGGATAACAAGCTGACCTTTAAATTATGAAATACTGCTATCTGGTGTTAAAAGGATCATTACCTAAAGTGTTTTTTTTCTCAAGAAGATGATCTTTGTGGTTTACAGACAGACGACATTTTGGGTGTTTCAATAAAAGAGGTCTTGGACTTTCATGCTGAGATGAAATCCTGAAAATGACAACAATGGCACAACAGAGCCACCCAGTGGAGAAAATATATTACCTGAAATGAGAGTAGTACAGTGGCCCACCTCATGTAGCAGCACCACAGGCCAAAGGAAGAGCAGCTGAACCACCATGATCCCTTTACCATCTCCACTGCCTGGCCAATAAAGGTCACCTTCTGGATTTAACTGAACAAATAGGTACAAGCCTATTATTGGACAATAACTGCATGGGCAATTATCTTTCAGCTGGAAACAAGTTATTGAGCCCTAGCTGATGCAAAGAGTAACTTCTCATTTCTTTAACAACCATGAAGAAAGACACATCCCTTGGTCGTGGAAAAGATGTTAGTCTGTTTAAGAAGGGTCAAATCATTGGCATGTATCAAGCAGAGAAAACATCTAAGGAGACCGTAGAAACTACTGAAAAAAGGGTTAAGAACTCTTCAACGCATTATTAAAAATTGGGAGGATGGTGGTGAACCATCGTCTTGGGCTCACCAGGATAAGAAGACAGGCAGGTGAAGTGATGCCTAGTGCCTACTGTACAAGCCTGTGAGGGCAGTGCAATGATCTGGGGTTGCTGCAGTTATTCCAGTCTAGGTTGAGCAGCACTTTTTTTCTCCTAAGAATGAGATCAGCTGACTACCTGACTGACCTGAATAACCAGATTTTTCCATCAGTGGATTTTTTCTTCCCTAATGGCATGGACTCATCCCAAGATGACAATGCAAGGATTTGATGGGCTCACATTGTGAAAGAGTGGTTCAGGGAGCATAAGACATCTTTTTCACACATAGATTACCACCACAGAGTCCAGACCTTAACCCCGTTGAGAATCTGTGCCAAAGACTTGAGTAGTGGTCAGACTCTCCCATCGTCAATGCAAGAGCTTGGTGAAAAATTAATGCAACACTGGATGGAAATAAATAAAGTGTGACCTTTTTTTTTGGTGGTACCTGTTTTTTTTGGGGTTTTTTTTGGCCAGGCAGTGGTTTTTTTTTTACATTTTAGATGTAGTTTTATTTTATTTTTTTATGATTGAAACTCCAGGTACTGACTTTCTATTACAATGAAATAAAACATCAAGTTCGCTACATAGCCAATAATAGAAGAAAACACATTATTTGGCAAAGTTACAGTGTATGAGAGAGATTATTTAAACATTTTAATGATTCTTACAGGATCTTAATCAGAGTAGGATAACTGAAACAATGGGTCAACACCAACTGAGAAACAGCAGGTGAATAAAAAACTTAGACTAGACCATATCAACACACTGCTTCATTCAGATTTTCTCAATCCATCAACAAAAGTTCTTACATGATTAACTGAGTTTACGTTTATAAGTTACACATTCAGTTGAGGTAAAGACAATGCAGCCACTTCAAACAGCAAAGAGAGATTTGTAAAGAGCTACAGTGAAGTAACACACAATCAGACCACTTGTGTACGTGATCCCTGGATGATGTGTTGCAGCAGCAGTGTTGGTGGTGGAGTTAGTCGTTGAGTTTGATGTCACCGATGCTGTGTTGGCTGTGTTGGTTCCCGTGTTTGCCGTGGTCATAGCAGCGGTGTTTGTGCCCGCAGCAGTTCCAGCTGCAGTGGTGCCTCCAGCGGTTCCTCCTGCAGTGGTGCCTCCTGCAGTCGTAGATGCTGAGGTAAAGGATGCTGTAAACGCAAAATGAAATATATTGCAGGCAAAGTCTGAACCCTTTTTCCACAATTTGTTATGCTTAAGAGGAAAAATTATCACCTGTGATCAGGAGCTGTATCAAAATTATCACTTGCATTGTAAATCTCTGTTTCCTCTACAAAGATGGAGAAAAAAAAACAATTTTATGCATGTATTTAAGACGCTTGATAAAGATAAATAAATCTAGAAATTTCTCATGAAACAATACTTTACTCATTCAAACAAACAATGCTAAAAAATCTTCAGTTAAATCTGTTATCTCTGCATAAATAAATAAATACATAAAAAATACATAAGTGATAAAAGGACAAAGAACAGTTAGTACTTACACTTTGTCTGAATTCAACCTGTGTAAAAATCAGTCTGTTACTGTGGTGTTAAAGCCGCTCTCTCTCTTCAGTCTCTGGTTCATTCTCTCTTGGTGTCTGATTTTATAGTCAAGACAGACATGAAAAATGATGCAAAAGAAACCTGACTCTCCACATTTTTGGAGGATGACCATTCCCTCTATATTGTTCACCACAGTTTCAGAAAGTTGCTTTGTACATAAATGCATTTAAACAGATGTCATCAGTCTAGTGCAACTGAAAGGACCAGCAAAATAAACAGGCTGCTGACGAATAGAAGGAGGAGTCTCACAGTGTGACACAAAGACAGCAGTGTATGTGAGACAGGTTTGAGTTATCTGTCCATAGGCTGCGTCAGTAGAGGTTGAACAATAAATGTTTCATGTAAAGCGGATGGTATGAGAAAAAGCAGGTTGTCTTTGTCCACAGTATTTACTCTGCTATTTCTGGTGAACATAAATTACAGTGTTTGTGACCAGCACGGTCTCATGATGCATTCCTTCAGAATGATGTTGCATTCAAAATCTGTGTGAAAGTTTTTATACCAGACTGTTGTTTGTAGTCAAAATTAAAGTAACATTACTGATCCACTGAATCCATGAAACACCTTTTTTTTTTCCAAGAGCCATATGAAACCATTCATGATTACAGCAATATTAGATACAGAGAGTGCTCTGAGGTCAGGAGTTCAACAAAGACAGGAAATAAGTGTGCTTTTTTTTTGTGCGTGTGTCAGTCAATGTAAAAACAAAAAAAAAAGTGGCTTTGGCTAAAGGACTATAAGAGTGATAAAAAATTTCAAATATGGGATCATAAATTAGTGATTTTCAAGGTGTATTTAGTCTGCAATCTGGAACATTATTCTCAATTCTCTTATGTAGGAAATACATTTAAATCATAAAAAATACTTAATCAATATTAAAAGTAAGGTGATACAGCAGTCTTGAAGTAAATCTGATCATTCTTGTTAATCGTTGAAGCTCCAGTCTTGATTTGTTGTACATCGCACCAACAAAAGTTATATTTTCTTAATTCTTGTGGTGCCATAAAAACAGTATCATTCCTTTTGTTACCCTTCATGCTCAATCTCACACCTACAGCCAGCTGACCCTATGAGCATGTTTGTGGACTGTGGGAGGAGGCCGGAGTAAAGAAAGAATCCAAACATGCACGGAGAGAACTAGAAAACTCCACACAGAAAGCCTCATCTCTCCAAACCCAGATTTCAACTGGTGACCTTCGTACTGTGAGGCAGCAGCGCTAAATTTCTTCTTTTAACTCAGAATTCTGTTCAGAGTGCAGATAGCCCAGCGGTTAAGGCCGTGCTTAATGGGCAGCTGTGGCAATTGAAAATTCCCCTAAGAACAAATAAAGGATCTCTCATTCTGACTTTTCTCTCAGAATTGTGAGATCAAAGTTACAATTTAGGTTTTTTTTTCCATAGGATTCTAAGAATGAAGTCAGAATCCAAACTTCTTAAACATTAAGAAACTAATAAAGTCATACTTTTATTTCTAGGCCGGCCTTCATGTTTCTCTTTAATAGCCCAAATTACGCTTGTGGTCCTGCATTATTCATGTCCCACCCTCACTTTACCACCTTGATCAAACATAATGAAGTACCCGTTTCCTTTTCTGTCATTTTTTTTTTCATGAAATGTTCAGGATTTAAAATCATTCACTGTTTATTTGAAAACACAAACTAAAAGATAAAAATACATATCAAATAAAGAAAAGTTTGCAAACATCATTTGATACTGTTTGGGGTTATAAAATTATTATGAAAGTGGATTTATTTGGTTTGTGAGCAAACTACATCAGGTTGGGATCTTATTTTGTCAGTCTATAATATGACTGAATGTACACATTTTATCACCAAACTGTTTTAAAATATTACTATTAAATACTTGTATGTCTTTAAAAACATTACATCATGTATGTTTGATTTGTGGGTGATACTTTGGATAAACAAGTGACTAGAGTTACTGTATGCAATAAAGGGATTTAACTGTGTACAGATCAAAATGTCTTTTTCACAGTTCATTTCTTGGCTCCCGTAATCTATTTATATTTATCACCAGTGTACAGCTTCCTATCCTGGTGGGTTAGTTACTAAGAACCCTTAAATTTTCCCATTTCTGATGAAAAGTTAAATGATAAAGGAGATGGTCACATGAAAAGGTTTCAGTAGAACAGAACTGGCTGATAGGAAAGCTGAAAGGCAAACAAAAACTTTGAAGCATATAAACAAAACTTTAATTGTGGAGTGTATCCACCACAAAAGTCTTTGTTATATTTCAGGCGTCCAAGTAGAAACATGCCAAAGCACTGGACATTGTTCTATTATCCCACAGTCTTCTGGTTTTGACTTTGGTCAAACTTTTTACTCTTTTGTCCCTTGGCTTTGCCGTTCTGTGGCTGTGATTTCTGCAGCAGAGCCAGTGTGTCTCTCTTCTCAATTTTCCTCAGTTGTTTCTTCTTCATCCTCTTAATCTTTGTTGTGTTCTTGATCTGTGACACAAAAGGAGATGGATAAAAAAAAATCAATTCAAATAAAATTCTGGATTCTGAATCTGAGTTACTAAACGATTGATTTCTGTGTCACTGAGGCCATGTGGCTAAATGTCACAAAAAATAGTCAGATTCCTTTGTGGTGTAATAACTCAGCTTTTCAACAGAAATATTAAAAAATTAAGCACAACACATTTTTATGGTATTACAAATCCCTTTGCAAAACCACATATAAAACAAGCAATGACCTGTGTTCTGTTTGGGACAATATTTCAAACATTTCTGAGTAAAAACATCTGAAGCATTTAATAACATTTACCTGTTCTTTAAATTGCTTTAGTTCTGTCTCAAAATACCCCTTCATGGTGCTAATTAACTGACAGCTGTGGGGGAGTTCAATTAATACAACAGGCAGAAGCCACCACTCCTTTGTCTAACAAGGGAAACTTATTCTGGACATGAAAAGTGTGCTATGTCAGTAAAATACATATCATATCTCATACTGGGTATAAACCTGGAGGAGTTTAGAATGAGTGCCGTTCCATGAAAGCTCAGGAAAGTCGACTGGTTTTGTTATAGCTGGGCACTAATTCTTCATTGACCTAGTGTGAGTTTTCATGTTTTCAAAAGGTAACCTGAGCTTGATGCCTCCATGTTTCTGATATGGTAAGTTTACAGTAAGTAAAGCTTGTTATTTACACCCTCTCATGGTATAAAATGAATAGTTCAAAATATATTTTATCTTTGAACTCTATGTAGAAGCTGGAAAAGCATATGATGTGGTATAAAAAGGTGCCATGATTGTGTAGCAACTCCCGCTTAGTGTGAACCACAGCAGCTAACGTACCACTTGAACGATCTCTGCTTTGCGTTCATTTTCTGCGCGGCGTTTCAGATTCTCCTCTCTCCTTTTCCTCTTTTCCTAAAAAGCAACAAAACATTAAAAGATTATTTAAAAGAAGACCACATATTCAGTATTGAAAGGATTAAATCATCACAAAGCCTTAAATTGCCTCTTTCTGTCTGGCTTTCTCCTCTTTCAGCTGTAAAGTGTACTGTTTCACCAGCTGTTTCTCCCGCTTGGCTTCCATTTTCTTTTCCCAGGAAGAACATAACTGTTTATCTCTCACCACAGCAGAGAATCTGAGGAAAATAACATAGAAGATGATTATAAAAAGATGATTTACAGATATATCCTCACAGAATCTCTGATTTATATAAAAACAATATCTTTTTATTTCATTAAGAATAAGAATAGCCTCTATACGTTAAGTATCTTCAAAAGAATAGAAGGAATTTGACTCAGTTTTTAAGTATACCCTCTCTGTACAAACATGTATAATTAAGCATTTGATATTAAGAAAATAGTTAAAAAGATGAAGAAATTGGTAAATGAATGTACAAAAAAGAAGAGGTAAAAATATACACACATTTAAGTTGAATAGTGCAATGAATAAGGCCTAAAAATGTGCAGTGGAAAAGAACCTGCAAGGAAGAAAGACAAAAAGGCTGTAGTTGCGTATCAGGTAAGTGAATTATTACTCGTGATGGGTTTAATTGTTAATTAGTGTGACGGCCAGTGAAAAATGTATTCAAGAGAAATAAACTGAAATATAAATCTTATTCTCCATCTGCTTTTCCAAACATTCACGCCTCATTGTAACAGGAAAGGCTCAACTCAATGATTTGTTACATAATTTCTTCCAAGACATGTAAAGATCTGTCCTTCATAATGAAGAAAATCACAGCACTTTGAAATCTACCAATGTGACAGCCAACTTTGCCAACACAAAGCAGATTTGCATTTCTAAATAATCACGACAGTCTCAACTATGCACTTTCATACATAGTGATAATAAACTCATTCTAAAAAACTCATTCATTTTACATTCTTTCAACCCTTGGTAAAAGAAAGTAAAGCTGATAGTACAGACATGTTGGCGTCTCCAAAATCTTGTCAGAGAAATCGAGATGCATCATAATTTTACTCATGAACCATTGTCTCCAGATTGTAGGCAATGTGAGCAGAGTCTTGAGTTGCCCTCTTACCCACCTACAGTAATAAAAAGCTGGAGGTGTTTATGAAGTGCTGGTGTGTTTGTATCGATCACCTCACCTCTGCTTGTTGCGGTCCTTCCACACTCTTCCTGATTTGGGTTTTCCAAGCGGCACAGCTGAGTTCTGTGTCCCAGCTGCTCCTGGACGAGGCTTCTTCTTTGGGACGGGCTCGGTCTCCTGGATAGGTGCTGTTTCTGCCGGTGCAGGCCCGGGTACAGGAGCATCTTCGCCTCTGGTACCGCTGAGTGTCCGTGCCCCCGCCGCCGCCTCAGTGCTGAGCTCCGCGGGCTCCGACGCGGTGACCGGTTCTGGTTCTGGTTCAGCAGACATACCGAGCTTTTTCTCAGCCACAGTCTCCAGTTCCGGTGCTGGCTCTTCGGTGTTTTTCTCCTCCACCGCCGGCTGCTCCTGGAGAACAGACCTCCTCGTCCTCCTTGTGGGGGTTCTTACGGGGACCTCGGCGTCCAGCAGTGCGGCTGGAGTGCGAACTTTGCGGCCGCTGCGGGTGCGTCTCGTCTCCGGGACGTCCTCCTGGTCCATGTCAGGACCCGTCTTCTCCTCTGGTGCAGCTCTTTGTCTTTTCGACATGTTTATTCACCGTAGTCCACTTCACTCATCACTTCTGAAAACTTGCATGTACCCACGTGTGAACGTAGGCAGTGTGTGTGTTGATTTACTTCCGCTTAAAGCGATGGATAGTTAATGAAAAATAACTGCCCCCAGTGGTCTGGAGTGTGAACTGCAACACTTTCACACATCTGAGAGGGCGCCACCTCTGCCTTCATAAACAGTTTAAGGACGGTTGGCCTCATATATCACATTGAAAGCAATGGCAACACATTTTCTCCCAAGATTAATAAAGCCTTTATTCTGATAATAAAAAACGCTAATTAAATTTAAATTTTCAGGTAAACAAAACGCGTGTGACATTTCACACACACACACACACACACACACACACACACACACACACACACACACACACACACACGCACAACAAAAAAAAAATCAAGAACATTGTTACATTACCTATACCACCCAAAACAAAATGAACACACTCTAATGAGTTCATCTAAGGAGTTGTGGTGTGCACATTTAAAATCTGAAGAAAATGTATGCTCCCTCTGCAGAAATGAAGTTGTGTCCATGGAACATGCTCTGGACTAATGTCCATGAATGCTAAAAGATAAAAGTTCAAGCTGTTCTGGGTTTACTTTTTATGACCAATACAACATTTGGTACAATATTAAAATTAAAAAAGTCACAAAATTAACAGTAACATAATTGTATGTCTTTCCTGATGTTATTCATAAAACAGAACCCTGAAATCTCCGCCTCAGATTTGTTTCCCTTAAACTGATTCATAAAGTACCTTGAATCATTAAAAAAAGTGGAAATACCAAAACAATCATGCAAAAAAATAAATTAGTTAAAATAATCTAATTTATTTGGTATTACAATATGTGTGTTTACACATTATGAAGGTATTCCAGTCAGTTACTTAAAGCTATTCATTAGCTGTTAATCCAGAGGCTATATTGTAACAACTGTTTATTTGTGTGCTCATGAGGCTAAATGAAACTTGTGTATGGACATCTTTCAAAATGTACAGTACACACATCAAAACTCATGTTTTTTAATTTCATATATTTCATTAAGACAGAGAGTTGTCTGTCACAGTCTATTCAGAACATTTTACAATCATTAGGACAAAGTATTTTCTCTTCAAAGTGCCATGTTTAGATAAGATTCTCTGTGAAATCATTGAGGAATTTCAAAGGAGATATTGAGTAGAATTTGATTAAGTTTTAAATTGTTAAATTGTTAAATTGTTAGATTTACCAAAGTTAAACCATGAAAGCTGATTGAGGTCACTCTCGATCTTCAAACAGACACACTGTTTTCCACTCCAGTTGGCTTCATGTATGTGTACGGGAGATCCAGACTCTCATTTCTGACTTTGATGCTGACACTCTGCACTTTCAGCTTTCCTTGAAAATCCCTGATCAGCTTGCGGGGAACTTCCTCACAGAAATGATCTTGTGGGTACTGGCCAAGTGGGACCTGAGAACATGAATAAAGTTCAGAAGTTACTTCTTTCCACTCTAGTATAGAAATCCATGTCATTTGTGGATGTGGCATGTGTACAGTTGTGGGGGACACTGGATGAATTTTTCTGGTTGAATTTTTATTTCAGTATGAGGCTCTCAAAACAACTGAACATTTTGGCTTTTTAACCAAGCAAACACATTTGGATCAAAAGTTAGCATTTATAAAATGTAGCTTTTCATTGAGTCGTTAGGGAGTGTCTGCAGCATGGTGTCCTGGTTTGTTTTTCCTTTGGTGGTTGGTGGGGGAAGTTGCAGGGAGCTGGGGTTGTTGGGCATCCAGCCACCATAGTCATACTGCAATTATTAAATGATCAATGGTTGACTGATTAGGTTTTCTATACAATCATATGACTGAAAATTGTCCAGTACTTGAGTTTATGACCAAATATGTGCAGACCTGTACTTTGTGTTTGTGTCGATAAGAAAGTGTTCATGAGCTAACAAGGCAGTTTTCTTGGTAATGGTTCTTGCATTAAGAGGAATAAATGTGAGGGCAGAGCGAAGATTCCCGCTGCAGAGAGAGAGATCCGAGTGGGGAGAAGATTTCCGCCGCAGAGGGTTCACGGTCGTCCTGCGTCCCGCCTGCCTGTCACCTATCCGCCACCAGCTCATCATCATCCCGCTTGCAGATTCTGCCAGTGTCGAGCTGTTCTTCTTTGGTTTCTTAGTGGCTGACGGAGACATTGTAAGTACTCACCTGTGTTTCTACCGCCCGAAGTGATTTGGATTAAACTGCATACGTTCGCCCTCTTCAATCAGGCCTGCAACGAGTTTGTTTTATTATTGTCTTATTGCCGGCTTGTTAGTGAGTGAGTGTGTGTGGGCCCACAAAATTAAAGGTTGAAATCTTGAAGTTATTGAATAAATTTTTGCTCCACAATATTTGTGAGTAAGTATAAATTTTAAAGTAAAAAGGTGGTGTTTAAGGTTAACATGACTTAAGGAAAAAAGGAAAAGAAAATCATTTCTTTATAACTGTTTTGTTTTATTTGTGTGTGTGTGTGTGTGTGTGTGTGTGTGTGTGTGTGTGTGTTAATAAATATCAATGAATTTTTAAGACAAAGTTGTCTAATTCTTTAACTTTATTACCCAGCTTTAAGTTTAGATTTTGAGAGACACAATAACACAAGTGAGTGTGCTTTAAAAAGTTTTCTAATAGAATAAAGGGTTAACTAATAGCAAAAGGAGAATTAAAGTTAAAAGAAACCTAGGGCGCTACCTCGTGGAGAGGGTATAGAAAGCGCTACAGCAGATAAGACAGGTGAGGACAAAAATGATGACAAACGATATGCTCCCACCGAGTTTTGTTGAAGGAGAAGGCTTTCCGTGATCTGATGGCATATGTTGAGCTTACAGGCCACCATCACAGCAGACAAGGGCTACCAGAGTGGAAAAGTCAGAGAAAAGCACATCAGGATTGAGGCTGACAAAGCAGTCCTCATTACAGACTTGTGAACTGCTCTCACCACAGAGCCACCATCCCTTCAACACATAGCTCTAATGAGTGACAGACAGCTGAAAATTTTAGCAGAACATCTTTTAAAAGCTGCAGACGAGTGAGGACTGTTGGGGAAAGTTTTTAAAGGAATAAGATCACTCCTCTTTTGACCGAACTGAAAATTTCCAATCCTAGAGCATAGGTATCGGTTCCTCTTATCGATATAGACCAAAACTAACCTTCTGAACCAGTCAGACACAGAGTTCACAAAAGTGTTTGGATTTCTTATAAGTGTGTGGAAAAATATTGAAAATGAAGAAATGGCAAGTCTGATGTGTGATGTTTTCGCTTTGGTGTCATCTGACTTGTGGTGATTGCAGTGTTGAATTAATATTTTAATGTTTTTTTTTTTTCTTTGAGAATAGAACAGATTCAGAAAATGTACATTTACAGTCAATGCAAAACTTAGTGCTAAGGGATTTCGCCCCTTTTCCCCTGAATTTTCATGTCTCAAAAGAAGGAAGAAGAACAACTCAAAACTGAATGGTAAGTGAGATCACTTTATTATTTCCCAGCACTGCTTTCCTATTCAGTGCAGTCTTTTGCAAAACAATGAAAAGTCAGTGAAGCTAAAGAGCTTTCATCTGTGCTGAGCGTCTTTGTTTTTGGAAAAAAAAAACAACAAAAAAACAAATTTAGTATCACGCAAAGTAACCAAGTATTATCAAGTATAATAGTTTATTTTCAGTGAAGTTTATCCTGTTTTTTAATAAAGCTCATGCTGGGGGTTTGGCTAACAGCTGATCAGGTTGCACATATGTTCAAATGGCCACACTGTTTTCCACCATTGTTGGTGCGAGGTATGTGTACGGCAGATCCAGACTCTTGTTTCTGACACTGATGCTTGAATCCAGAACTTCAAGTTCTCCCTGAAACTTTTTAATCAGCTCGAGGGGAGTGTCCTCACAGAAGTGCTGGTCTGGATACTGGCCCAGAGGAACCTGATGACATCAAACAAACATTTAAAAGTGAGTTTTTCCCCCTTAAACATTTAAATATTTACAAACTCTAACTTAGGTAGGAATGGTATAAAGTAGAAAGCATTTCGCAGATTACTTAAAACAGTTAAAGAAAACATTTTTCACCTAAAATTAGCATGAAGATCACACACCATTTGTACAGTAGGTTTGTTGTGTTGTTGTGCTGGTGGTTGTGTGGTCCATTTGGTTTTCATATTTTTGTTTTGTATTTGTTGGAAATTATTCTTTTCTAAACTTGTGAAAGTTGTTGTTATTTATTTATGTTTTTCTGACACCTGTTTTCAGAAGCCCTTCCATGTTTTGAGAATTGTTGCTTTGAAACAACAAAATAACTGGTTGCCTTTGGTGTGGCCAAGGTTTCTTTTGTATGACATAAAGAAATCAGTGCAAGTATCCATCTGTTTGTAACCTGCTTTACATTGGCGTCACACCCGTGGGGGTTGCGGATGCTGAGACACCCACATTTTACGGAGGGATTCATTGCCAAAAATGTATTGGTCAAGTTTGACTGATTGAATGGAGATCAAGCCAATCACAACCCGCCATTTGACGAGCCCACTGTAAACAGAGAAGAGTGTTGTCAAGAAACGCAGACAGAAGCGGAGCCTGAGCCAGTGAAAACCAGCACAAAGCTGGGTAAGATTGTAATGAACGAATGATAATATGATATCTTTTGCGTCTCTGTTGTTAGATGTGTCAGGTTATATTTTTAATTCAACATTAATTTAAAACGATGTACAAACTAGTTAGTTAGCTTCCCTATTTTGAAGCACTATCACAGTGGTAACTCCATGCAGGCTGATGTAAGTTATGCTAGCAGTTAGCATACATCGACGTAACCGTTTTTAAGACAAATTTCCAACTTTCATCAAAGAAACACGTCGTAGAAGTCAAATATTTTCACTGTGATTGTAATATCTATCTCATTTTGACTTAATTAAACATCTTTGTTTTCTCTTATGCTATATAGGAGGAGGGTGTCCAAAGCTGCAAAGCAGAGGAGGAGTGACTCCTTTTTCAGGGCCAGTTGTGATGTAAGTTTATATAGTGGGTTAGATATAGTTTTATTAAGAGGTTGGTCGTGTGAAAGGGGCTTGGCAGGTATTCTCTTTGAAAGGCAAAGGACTGTAATAATTAAATGTTCTACCTGTAAATACATCGTTTTATTTTTTCACTTTGTGCTGTATGTGCCATTTTATGTAATTCAAGCCGGTTTTGTCGTGTTAAAATGTGTATTGTATCATATGTAAAGTCATCTCAGCGTTTTAACCGCTGTGTTCTGCTGGTTTCGGAGGACACAGCATCAGGGTCAGGGTCTGCCTCTAGAGATGGAGAAGGTCCAACGGTGAGGAGTCAAATGAAATTAGTTTTAAGGCTTATTATTAATCACAATTATTGTTTTAATAATGTATGCTCTCATATATACAATACTGCAACAATCTTGCTTGTATTTTAGAAAAAATGTGACCCACTGGAGTTATTTGACTGTTTACAGTTTTTTTCTACAGCCAGCTATTTTGTATTTGTTATTTTATAGGATGATTGTGAGGCAGGGTCCAGGAGTGCAGAGGAGCATTAAAACACTGAGCTGTTAAATTAAAAGACATTTACATCCAGTGACTTTTTTATGAATCAGCACAAAGCTCATTGAGAAATAAGCTTGCTAAAAGTTGACTGCATTAAAATAGATTTAAGACACAATGTAAAAGGTGCTGTATTCTTTAAAGTATCACCCACAGATATCATTGGATATGTGTCATGGGCATGCTTAGTGCTATATTCTATAAAAAAGACTTTATCATAGCATAATTAAACAATAATAATTTGAGAAAAGTGTACAAGGATGTTTGCGTGGAGTGTGTGGTACGTCAATGTACATTTTGATACTTTATGCTATTTTACTTGTATATAGCATAATATTGTAATCAAAAGCAAAAATTCATCCAATTTCAATTAGCTATCGTAGAAACAAAAATTTGACTTAAAGGTTGCCCTACCCTTAGAACACCCTCACTTTTAAAATCGCTGCGACACTCCTGCTACTATACTCTTAACAATGGCCTTAAGCTACAGAAGACTATTGAGCTATCAACGTCTTTTCTTCAGTGGTGTCTGGGTCTAGTGCAAGAAATTTGTGATTATCTTTTTATTTGCAAATATCTTTTTATGCATATGATGAAGTAATTGGCACTCACAAAGTCAGAGGACTGCTTGCTGAGATTATACAGGACAGCAATTCCAGTCACCGTCACATTGACGTCAGGGAGCGTCTGCAGTATCGTGTCCTCAGTTGCTTGCCCCTTGGTGGTTGGTGGAGGAAGTTGCATGGTAGGGGGATAGTTTGGCATCCAGGCACCAAAGTCAAACTGCAATGATTCAATATTTGATCACTTGGTCACTGATGAACTTCTGAACTTGCATTTTATGTCTTGCTGTCCCCATTTTCAGATGATTCATTATCAATCATCCATGAAACGGTCTGACACAAAAGATAAGAATCCTAAGTCTACATTTTAAATAGGGTTGATTCAAGGTTGGTTTAAAAAAACGAGTTCAGTGAGTTTAAGGGTGAACTCCAATTCCTGTCTAGATCTTAACCCTCAATCTCAAATTGCGCGCTCCTGCAAAGTGCAAGTGCTGTCCCGATTCTCAGAATGTTAAGGTTGGGGGGCAAGTTTGAGGGCTGTATCTCCCTCGATACTAAGAATTTCTGAGACCACCCTTGGGAACTAAGGGACATCCAGAATGCATTGCGCATTTCAGCAGATAAACATGGCGTCAAAGAAGGCGAGCTACAAATGTAAGTATTTTCTTTTTTAATGGAGATATAAATATTACAAAAACCATTGTATTATCTTAGTTTAGACCCATTTTATGGATTATGTACCTCATTGTTGCATAACATTTGTTTTTATTTTACGATTTTTTGTCAATAGCGGCCGGTGTGTTGTTTCTATCATTTAACTTCGTAAACCTTAAAAAATGGTCATTTTTCTCCATGGTAATGTAGTTGTTTATCAAGATAACAGCCTATATAACATGCTTGTGCCGATAATGGTATAAGATGACCGGGTCATCTCCCGTAGCCGCAGAGTTATCTAACGATAGTTACAGCTGGTGTTTACCTTTCAATAAGCTGTGGTATGCGGGGACAGCTGAATATGTCCGTGGTTGTGTTATTTATACAGATTATTTGTTTTATAACTCTAACCGAAGGAATAACTGACAGACAGTCCACAACAATTTCAAAAATATGGACCTGATGGACCCGTGGATGATAGCTGCGTTTGTGGCTTATGATTAAACAGGCAGGGTTAACAGTGCAAATATCAAAAGAACAATAAAATAATGTTGTGTTTCATTTCAGGGACTACTGAGACAACACGGGCCCTGATTCATTTCAGGACCAAGAACGGACAGGGCTTTGGCATAATGCTGCCCCCCACAGTCTGAAGATGGATGTGCATTGAAGGGGTGTCTCATTTCTAAGTCACAAAATAGCCCTGAACACTTGGTTTTGAGGGCTACCAAGATTGAGGGTTGAGCTTGAGGGTTAAGATTGAGGGTTAAGAAAGGAATTGGAATTGGGCCTAAGTGTTCACTCTCCCTGACTCAACAAGAAAAGCAAAATCTCATCAAACTATTCCACAAAAATATTTGATCACAATAACAAAAGGACTCACCTGTCCAGAATTCACTGCTGCGTGTTGTGCTGAGGAAGTGAAGATCACCATGGTCACAAATTTGACCAACTCATCCACCTTGTCAAATTTCTGTGGGATACCTGAGAAATAGAGAAGATAAACAGCATTTCATGAAGACATCTAAAAACGATCTGTGTAGAACAGTAAGACATTAGTCAGTGATACAGGAGAAAAAAAAACATCTGAGAGTGACCTGGATCTGTGATGAGTTTCATAACTCTAATATCAACTTGAATTGAGTTCCTTGAACATGGTATGGGCCAGTTTGTTCTTGTGACATGGTAAATTGTTATAAAATTTAATCAAGGATGACTCATGTTGAAAATTATTATTTTTTGGTTATTAGTTGTGAATACTGTAATCAGTGCATCACTACACAGTAATTACAGTGTTAGGGTTGAATTTTGATCTTTAAGTATGTATTTCAAATGTGCATATTGTAGAGTAGATAAAATAAATGATATTAATTATTATTTTAGTTTCAAACCCACCTGATTCTTCTTTTGAAAGGAATCCCTCCACAAAAATGTCTGATATCCACTTCTGCAGTTCCTTGTCTTTCTGGACCTCAGCATCAGTCTTGTAGTAATAGGTGAGGATCCCCTTCACAAATCTTTAAGAGAAAGAGAAATAGCAACATTGAAAGTATTTTTAATAACACAGGCCTTTAAATTGGTCTAACAGTAAAGCAAATATGAACAACCTGAGCGCTGAAGAGTCAAACAGAATAATGAAAAAGACTCGAAGGATGACACATGAAATACAACCAGCAAATGAAAACCCAACATAACCTGACAAAATAAAACAAAAGTAGAAGATTCAGGAAACTCAAGAACCAATCAACACCAACACCAACTGCCTGAGACAAATCAGTCAAGACTCTTGACCACGGGTTCATTATGCCCATATTCTACTTTGTAATTTCTGCAAAGCGTGGCCATTTAAGAACAGAAGAGTCAACATTTGAGGAAAGATCAACAATTTCTCAAAGAGGCTGAAAGTTGCTACAGCTCAGCCATTAATGGGTTGACACTGATCAAGTTAAAGCTGAGGTAACACGTCGTCAGAGATGCTGATTTAAGGGGTCTGCCTCTTGGTTAAACCTTGGCTAGTCCATGGAAATAGGCATTAAGACATGTTCTCTAAGGCCCCGTTTACATGATGTTTCACAGCGTTTCACCCTGAAATACATGAAAACCCAATTTAAAAAATCTGCGTTGACACTGATACACTGAGGGACTGAAAACGCTGTAGTAAGCATATCAGGCCTGTAGATGGCCATATAACTGTAGAGGCTGTATACATGACAACAGTATAAAGGTCGAAGAAGAAGTGAGCCAGTATTTGGAGTTTGTATTAAAAACTTCTTCTCTAATTTCAGAAATACTGCTATAAATGCAAGTTTGGTCAAAGTCAGTCAGTAGATTCAGCAGCAGAAGAGGGAAACAGTGGGTCTCTGTTCTTGATGTTCTTGTTTGGTTCGTGCCTGGCACCGTGAAGGCTTTTTGGCACACGCAGAGCTGAATGTGACGTCAGCCTATCCAAGATTCACCCGGCGTAGTGTTTACATGGAGACGGTGAAAACTGCGTTTTTGAAAAGTTCCACTCTGGATTGCTTTTTCAAGAGATTGCGTTTTCGGTCAGGGAATACGCCGTCGCCATGTAAACAGGAGGCTAAAACACAACAATACTTTTGCATTTCACCCGAAAATGGTTGTTGTGTAAACGGGTTCTAAGTCTACACCCATTGTTAGTAGGCAAGATTGTAAGAAGAAGTGTGACTTTATTTGATTAGGCTGTTGTTCATATCCAAGAAAAATTCATAGTGACGATTTATTACCCATAATATTTTGATCAAGGAAACTTAATAAGCAGACAGTCAAGTGTCTCAAGGATGTCTGAGCAGTTATTGGGGGACAGACAAACTGCCAACAGATTCAGGATTTGCACTGGTAACTGTGACTGCATGTTCAAAGAAAACTGCAACTCTGTCACCCTACTTTAATCCCCTCAAACATGATTTTGGTCCATGGATAAAGAGAATTTTTTTTTTTTTTTTTTGTTAAAGTTATTTTTTTGGCCTTTGTGCCTTTATTGGATAGAGGACAGTGGATAGCGTCGGAAAGGGGAGAGAGAGTGGGGAGTGACATGCGGGAAATATGCCACAGGTCGGATTCGAACCTCATGGTGCGCAGCCATATCCACCAGGCCATCCGCGCCCCGATAGAGAGAATTTTAAATGGAAACTAAAAAAACACTGTACCTGTTGATGATTCCCCAAAGCCTGAGTCCATCGTCCCTGTAGTAGAAGTTGGGCAACTTCTCCAGCCCACGCTCAGCAATGTTATGTTCTATGCAGAGGGAGCTGTACTTCAGCTCAGCCATTGATTTCCTCAAGACTGTGGCTATACCATCTACATCAGTTGCTGAGAACTAGAAATTGAAAACAAAGAATATTGTTGAACAAAAATACTTGACACCCTGTAAAAATACATGGATAGAGGATTCTTTTTCGTTTGTCTGGTTTTCTTTTACATGCCAACTCACTCTTATGCCTGAGCACTCAAGTGCCAGATATTTCTTTCTTTCATCATACAGCACATCTAGAAAGGTGACTCACTAATGGCAGGAGCCAGGGAAAGATTGGAAGCCGGAGCATATGATGTGCAAGCTAATCCACAGAAGGAAACAACATAAACTGACATTAAAAGAAAATCTCTAATGTATCAGGAAGAAGCTTTGTTACACCGCATTGAGTGACAGGAGGAATGGGTAGGGGTCTTCTTTTTAGACTTCTAGAATATAGTCATGCTATACTATATAGTTTCTACATCAAAAAACATATACAACTTAATTTTGACAGATCCTGCTGTAAGGCCAGAGTTCTGGAGAGAGTTGGAGAGAAAGAGTTGACTGCAAGCTTTGCTGAGCCTCTTACCCGTGGGAGAACCCCTTGCTTGGGGATCAGCGTAAGTCGAGCCATGACGTTGATCTGCAGAGTGTAGCGAATGTGAGGGACGAGGAGCTGAGAAGAAGAATGAATTGTGTTACACTCTGTAACATCTGTGTTCTTGTTTAGAAAAGGTGTGCAATTTAATAGCAAGTTGACTGTTTATGATGTGTCGTGCTTTGTCTAGTCTTAAAACCACTCGGTGCTTGAACACTGAAAATCACTGTTATCTGATTGACACCTTGTTCATAGACTGTTTGCAGAGGCTGCTATGCAAAGCACCATTAGTTTCTACCACACTTTGGTGGAGAGCAGGGCCTGAGATCCAACCCCAGTGCACAGTTGAGAGACGACCAACTCTTCTGTTATTGCCACTATTCTGCTTTAATACATTCAGTACTGTGAAGTTCTCATTAACAGATACCAAAACACTCTGGTTTATTAACTATGGTAGCTACACACATCAGCAAGTGAAACAATGACAGTACATTCAGTGTCCTCCTTTGCAGTTACCTTGTAGAGTGGATGCACCATGGGGACATTGCGCAACAGAGACACAGCAAAAACTTCAACCAGCAGATGAGTGCGCAGCAGGTGAATATTTAGTTGATGGTAGGTGAATTCTGCACTTCGTACAAACATCTTGGCCAACAACCAGTCATACTCTGAGTCAGTGGGAAGAAAGATGGGGTTGTCCTTTCCAGGTTTCTGCTTCAGCTACAAGAGAAGAAAGGGAGATACAATCAACTAAGAAATTACAAACTCTGGTGTTTCGATAAACTGATGTCTGGAAGTTTGATTGCTGAATTTAATGTTTTCTGTTTGTACTATGGGTTTGATCAGCAATATGTCTGGAGGAGGAAGAATAAGGAAATGTTTAAAAGAACACCCTGCCTGTAGAGAAGCTCTGACAGTGGGGTAGACACGGTATCATCAAAATGTGCATCTACAGACAATAAACTTGACCCATGTGCCTTTTCCACATACTTGAAGCACAGAGAAGATGATTATATTAGCAATAAAGTGCTGCTTGCTGTAAAACTGGTTTGGTGGAGTGATGTGACTGGTTGGAGGGGCTGGTGTGGGCAGATCACAAGAACATCTCATTTGTCCAGTCTGCTAAACATTTGAGCTCCATGAGGGACAGGTGGGTCTTGTTTTGGTAGATTTAGTTTCAGCCTTTTTATAGCACACAGGCTCCTGGAACACTAAGTCAGAAACTCAGCCCTGATCCTAAACCTATCCTGACAACAACCAGTGTTGTTGCAGCTGGGAGATTGAGTCTCTTGTCCAACAGGCCCAAAACCAACAGGCCGACCGAGGTAGCTGTTCCAATACCAATCTATCCAGATATCCTCCAATGGGCTTACTTCTCACAACCTACTCCGGCCTTCCTGTGCTGCAGGTTCTGGTGGTCCATGATCGAGGCAGACACATACTCTGGATCTACACAAAGGGACTTCAAGATTCATCTGACTGAAACACTTACTGGATTCACAGGCTCTTCCAGTTTCTTTTCACCTTGGACTCATTCACCTTGGATTCTCATACCCAGGATTCACCAGGCTCCCTCTGTTCCCCCTGGACCAAGCTAGGACTCCCAGTTTACTAACTTTAAAATCCTTTATCTGTTTCTCAACCTGTCTCAGTCCATGTGTTCTGCATTTGGATTCACAATTTTAGTTTCTGCCTGATATTTAGTAACATTGAGTTTCTCTCACCTGAATAGCGAGTGGCATCAGCTTGTTTTTTGGAGTTTTGTGTAGCAGCACAAGGGGAGCCATCAAGTACTGCTTTTTCCCATTTACTGTGTTTGTTTCAAGTCCATCCAAGAGCTTGTAGTCACACAGGTAGATGTTGCCACTCTGAAGTTTTAGAGGATGAGAACAGATTGGTTTGTAAACATGTGGTGTAAATTTCATAAATATGAAGCAGATATTTGATGGAAGAACTAATTTTTTATACCAAGAGTAGTCAAAGTTAAGACAAGCACCTTTAGTTCATCTTTCAGACTTTGCTCACCACGGAGGAAGAGCATGCGATCAGTAACAGGTAAGTTCTCAGGGAGGGCTGAACAACGTTGGATCACCATGGGGTTGACACCATTTAGAAACTGGTAGGCAAAAAATTCATCCAACTTCCAATGTTCGTAGACATAGACTGGAAAGAAAGGAAATTAAGGTTGAACCATGCTGCTAAAAATGAAGGGGATAGACACTGAACTATGAAAACAGTGCACAATGTGTTTCACAGAACTAAAGGAAGGGTCTGCAGGAATTCCCTTAAAGGTGTACAGCTCTTCAGTCTCTCCCATGCAGGAATGTGATTCTACAGGTGCTCGCTGGGCAGGTGAGAGTGTTTACAAAGCTTTTAGCTACAATCAGAGGCAGTGGGCACAGGCTGCCACCATAGACAGTAAAATTCAATGGATGCCAGGACACTCGGCTCAAACTGAGGTCCACAAAAACTGCATCTCCTCATGCATTTCAGATTTCAGGTGGTAAAACTTTGAGAAATTAATGCACCTCGTAGAAATGTTTCTCATATATGATATGACAATATTGTTTGGCTGCATTGTGTTCAAGTCCTCTTTTTAAGCCTCAAGTTATGGGGTGCACACTTGAATTTAGTTTCCATGATTACTGTACTTGTATTTATTCATAGCAAAGCTGGATTTAATGACCAAGTAGTACCTGATGTATCAGTCCTTTTGCAGCAGGACACACGGTAGATACCATCAAAATCAGTCCACTTCTGTTTGCAATCAGCAAGTCCATCCAGTTTCAGCTTAATCAGTCTGAACATTGAAGCAAACAGCTATCATTACACCTGAACTAGTTTGGAGTAACAGGTAGAGAGGCAGAAACATTCATGTACTGATTCCGGAAGAATTTAGGACTTCACCCCTGAGCTGCAGTGAATTGAAATTCAGTCTCCTTGGTGAAGGAGAACTGGACCTCAAAGGGCAGTGATTCTGGGTCGTCTGCATCAACACAGTTAGGGAGGCCTGGTGCATACACACGCCAGCTGGAAAAACAGAGAGCATATGAGCAGCAGAATCTGAGGCATATCTATGCTGGTACATCATGACAGATCACTTATTCATAGATTGATGCACTGGTTCTAAATGTTCATGGATAGTTAGACAAACAAATAAATATAGCCATCGATTAAACAACCTTGTACTTGTAATTGTACAAAAATGAAAAAGGGAAAATCTCTCCGCTCTCACTCATAGTCTTCCCTACGTTGGGTCAGCTCCTTATCCCGACTGTACTTGCCAAGTGGATGTGCGTCTCCACCCTCAACAAGAGCTTAAAAACAAAACCACAATGAGATGCTGAATTTTATCAGTTTAAACAGTAAATAAGTAAAATAAATCTATTATAATCCATCTTTCAGAACCTTTTTTCATGAAGATTACAAACCTCTTCCCTCTCTAAATATGTGCACTTGATCATCACTGATCCAGCGATAGATGGGGAACTGGTATTCTTCTCCCTCTGGGGATTTGACCTCCACCTTGGCAGGGAACCAGGCGTCTTCAGGGAAGAACATGGGAGCCTGTTTTTTAAGCTCTATCATCAGCAGCTTTCCAATAGACTCAGGGCAGGTCAGGGTGAAAGTGGCCACCTTGAGTAATGACAGAAGTGGTTTGATTAAATTGAAGCATGTCTTATGACCAAAACTATTTATCCTGGTACTTATAATATACTATTTAAAAGGAAAAGTTGAACTACATAACAGTTAAGTCAAAAGATCAGGGGTCTCATTTATAAAAATTTGCAAAAAACAATCAAGGACCTAAAATTTGCACCTGCTACTCTGAGCCATACGTAGGTATATTTTGGAGTCTTGGGACGTTAAACTTGGCATCCAACAGCAGATTAACAGAACCATGTCCTAAAAATCACTGAATAGGCTTTGTAAAAAGGCATCAGAAAATGAAAAATAACAGCTGAGCACAGTGAGTCTTTCTTTTCATGAATTTCTTTCTCCCTTTTCTTCTTTTCTACCTGCACAGTGAAATGATTTACACTGTATTCAAAATGCTGAATGACAAAAATGGAGCATGCCAAGACATAATAGCTGCTGCACACACCCTCACCGTATCTTCACCAACTGAAGACAATTACTGTCTTAGTGAGCAATGTGGAAGTGAAGCTGCAGGCGGCTCTTACACAATTATTGGTCTACTTACTATTGCAATCAAAGGGCAGGCTAAGCTGACCAAAAAAAGTTCAATATTTAAAAAAATGTCATTGAAATATCAAACTTCATTCAAAAATAATCAGAAAAAAAGAAGATCACTGGTATGAGAACTTTGATGTAATACAATGAGAATCAGTGCCGACTTGTAACCATAAAAAAAGCAGTGACACTTATGTATAACAGATCCACTGGTACTCCTTGATTTTTTTTGTAAATTTGAAGTTTTTCTTCTGCAATGAACAAAATGTGCTCTCTGAGCTCCACCACTTTTTCATTCATTAGGTGCTGTATGATGCACACGGAGCATGCAGAGACATGAAGATGGCTGCAGGCCAAGCTGGAAATCAGGACTGATATGAGCACTTTGTGGTGATGTGAAAAGAATAGTGAAAGTTTTGATAAGGATATGTTGCTCTTCTGTTTGAATAATTCATCGTATCAAATAAAATGTGAGCTCTGACCTCCACCTCTGTTTCATTCACGAGGTGCTCTGCATTGACAAATCGCACAAATGTGGGTGTGAAGGAAGAGAAATGTCAGGCTGAACCATGAAACGTTACTCACAAGTGTTTTGGAAACATTGCATCAAAGTATACATGAACACGGTTTTGTAAATCTGAATTATTTTTGGTGCACATCATATCTGGGTTTTTGTGATAGGTACACTTTTAGTTAAGATTGTATGCACTTGATATGTAAATGATACCCCAGTTCTTAATGTAAGAAACATGAAATACTCTTGTTTTGTCAAAAACTGATCCTGAAGCATAGAAGAAAGAATAACTTGTTCCAAAAATGTTTCAGAAGACTGGCGACATATAAAGCTGCACATTTCAAAATTTTGAGTGCAATGTCAGACTTACTGCTCCATTGAGGAAATTTAGAGACCCGAAGAAGTTTGTGAGCCAGGTGATTTGGCTCTCTCCATCTGTTCCCACTAGCTTGATGCTGACATTGTGAAAAGTGGTAGAGTTGAGCAAATTGCCTGTGTGCACAGTCACTTCATAGTTCACCATTTTCTCTCTGATGATCAGGTGAATCTCTGGGAGGAGAGAAGAAGATTTTCCAGCCTTAACCGTCACACAGTCCAGGGAATCTTAAAAGAACTTTGAGAATCAAACACTGACTTTGTCTTAGGTTGTTTTTTACAGTCCTACTGCTGTTATCTGAAATCATTCAGTGAAGTATCTCACTTACCAGACAATCAGGTCTTGAAGCTCCTCTGATGAGCCACACCTTCGATTCAAGCAGACAACTCTGAATCTTCTCTTTTTATTTACTGTCTGGTGGTGGGAGTGTCCTGACTATATTCACCTCAGATAATGTGATGTTAGATCTATATGATCCTGATAGTGAGGATACTTGGAAAAAAAAGAATGATGGAAGCACAGAACACATTGGCTCATTTATGTACAGACATTTTCATGGTCATACCTAAATAAATGTGATGTTTTGAAAATCTCATGTCTTGACTATATTCACCTCAGATAATGTGATGTTAGATCTATATGAGCATGACAAACAAAATGCCAAACCATCAGGGTAAATGGTCATTAGAGTATCTCAGAAGAAGACTTTGATCAGTCCATCTACCTTTTTGGTTGAAAAAAGGTCTAAATAAACTTCTACTACTACTTCTACTACTCACACTAGCACACATATATTAGTGCAGGTCCAAAAGTTCATTTTAAAGTTATATTGGTAACATGTAAAATCTTTTATGTCAGAATCAAGAGGACAAGGAGAAGCATCTTTTTTGTGTTAACTGTGCAAGGCACATGCTGAACGGGAAAGTTCGGTCTTTGCAAAGCGGGATTGTGAGAGGTACCTGCCAATAATTACTGTTACCAACTGAACAGTGCTGCACCTTTTTAAAAGGTGTAAAAGGTGCTGCATGAGTAGAAGTTCTCCTTTGAGAACGCCCCTGTCGCCGCCTGACTCTCTGCCTGTGCCTACACCACTGTGGGCGCCAGATATCCTACACTACGTTGGTTGGCAGTGCAGCTTCTGTTCTGGTCAGTTTGTCGATTGTGCACAGAAGACAAGGGCAACTGAATTTGAGTATATTGGAGTTTGAGCTGATATATGTAGGACAGCAGGTAATCATGCTGCAATAATTTCAAAGAAGAATAGGGAGTAAATGTTGTAAAAAAAAAAAAGAAATGTACAGGTTCAGAGTCAGAGTCAAAGGGGGATAATAAAAACGTTTCAGTCTACATTTTTATAGGGGTCGGCGCCGAACTACATATGTTGAGGCCTGCAGAAGTGCAAGGCTGCACAACTCGTATATCTACTCCAACATATTTGACGTACACACATACAGACTAAAGATTGTGTTTCTCTTTGTCTAAAAGTGACATGTCATTTTGCAGTGACATTTAGCCGTAGGTAAGAAAGAAAAATGCTGTTCTTGAGTTGCTTCTATTTTTCTGGCAAATGAGAAATAACTTTGTGATCATTAAAGCTTGAATGAGGAAACATGTTGCATGCTCACGTGGGGCCTGTGTTGGATTCAAAGTTTAAATGACTGTCCATGTTCTGGTTTTAGTATTCAAACTGTAAAATCATGTGAAGCTCTGTTGTTGTTGCAGATGCAATAGCGCCTTCTAATCAGTAGGCAGCAGCATTGTGTTTTTAAGGGCCTGGAGTTTTTCATTGCTCACCCCTGCTCAGCAAACTTTATGAGACGAATGATGAATGAAAAGTAGAAACTCAAACAGCTGTTCCACTGTTGAAAGTTGATGCTTTTGTGAGGGCTAAAGCAAAACGTGGAAACACTCCACTCTGGAGGCAGGGCCTGGTTCTGTTTCCTGCATTTATAAGGTCAGGTGAGGGCTTTTTGTCCCCTCTTTGTCTGAATCCTGGATGCAGTGTAACAGGACTGCTTGTGATGTGCAGGTAAGGGTAAGTCGGGGAGAAACATTGGATGGTCTCATTTTAACGGGAAACCAAATTTCTCGTGTGAAATTGTAATGTTGGAAAGCTGTTTTCTGATTGCCTTTGACTGTTGGTAACAACACATGTCACATTCATTCCTCACCAAAGCAAAAATATGAAAATATGATTGTAGGTTTATATCACTCAGAAATTGAATTTTTAAAAGGGGAACACAACTCCAGCATTGAGGAGGAATTTCATTGCTTCAAAACTATTTAAATTCTTCCAACACAAAAAACAACAAATGATTAAAACAGAAAAATAAAAACATGCAAGAACTGTAGTTTTTGAGGCTCTGACTAGTACAAATTTGCAGGCTAATTGGCAAACTGGCACCTGAATGTATAAGATATCTAACTTGTCCTTGGATCCTGAGTGGCTTATGGTCTTGTTTGCTTTTGTAAGTCATCAATAATCATCAGTTTCACGTTTCAGTTTCACGATCGGTTGGATATTCTTTCATTTGAAAAAAGGGTTCACAGCTTAGGATACTGTTGAGTGAAAAGTCAGCGAAGACAAAACTGAAACCATACACCACAACATAAGGCATGAATTTGTATTTATTCATTTGTTTAATTTTTTTCTCTGAGAATAGAACAGGTTCAGAAAAATAGAATTTACAGTCAATGAAAAACATGATGCTAAGGGATTTTGCCCTTTTTCAAATTTTCACATCTCAAAAGAAGGAGGAAGAACAATTCAAAACTGGATGGTAAGTGAGATCACTTTATTATTTCACAGCACTGCTTTCCTATTCAGTGCAGTCTTTTGCATAACAATTAAAAGTCAGTGAAGCTAAAGAGATTTCATTCATATTGAACATTTTTGTTTTGGGAAAAAAAAAGAAAATTAAGTATCACACAAAGTTACCAAGTATTATGAAGTAAAATATTTTGTTTTCATTGAAGTTTATCTTGGTTTTTCATAAAACTCATGCTGGGGTTTGGCTAACAGCTGATCAGGTTGCACATACGTTCAAATGGCCACACTGTTTTCCACCATTGTTGGTGCAAGGTATGTGTACGGCAGATCCAGACTCTTGTTTCTGACACTGATGCTTGAATCCAGAACTTCAAGTTCTCCCTGAAACTTCTTAATCAGCTGGAGGGGAATGTCCTCACAGAAGTGCTGGTCTGGATACTGGCCCAGTGGAACCTGATGACATCAAAGAAACATTTAAAAGTGAGTTTTTCCCCCTTAAACATTTAAACATTTACAAACTCTAACTTAGGTAGGGATAGTAGAAAGTAGAAAGCATTTCGCAGATTACTTTAAACAGTTAAAGAAAACTTCTTTTTTTTACCTAAAATTGGCATAAAGATCACACACCATGTGTACAGTAGGTTTGTTGTGTTGTTGTGCTGGTGGTTGTGTGGTCCATTTTCATGTTTCTGTTTTGTATTTGTTAGAAATAATTCTTATCTAAACTTGTGAAAGTTGTCATTTATGTTTTTCTGACACCTGTTTTCAGAAGCCCTTTCATGTTTTCAGAATTGTTGCTTTGAAACAACAAAATAACTGGTAGCCTTTGGTGTGGCCACGGTTTCTTTTGTATGATATAAAGAAATCAGCGCAAGTATCCATCTGTTTGTAACCTGCTCTATACTCTTAACATCAGTCTTAAACTACAGAAGAGCACTGAGCTGTCAAAGTCTTTGCTTCAGTGATGTCTGGGTCTCGTGCAAGAAATATGTGATTATCTTTTAATCCATTTATATCTTTTTATGCATATGATGAAGTATTTGGCACTCACAAAGTCAGAGGACTGCTTGCCGAGAAGATACATGATGGCAATTCCAGTCACTGTTGCATTGACGTCAGGGAGCGTCTGCAGTATCGTGTCCTCAGTTGCTTGCCCCTTGGTGGTTGGTGGAGGAAGTTGCATGGAGATGGGGCAGTTTGGCATCCAGGCACCAAATTCAAACTGCAATGATTCAATATTTGATGGGTCACAGATGAACTTCTGAACTTGCATTTTATGTCTTGCTGTCTCCATTTTCAGATGATTCATTATCAATCATCCATGAAACTGTCTGATATAAAAGATAAGAATCCTAAGTTGGCATTTTAAATAGGGTTGATTCAAGGTTGGTTTAAAACAATGAGTTCAGTGAGTTTAAGTGTTCACTCTCCCTGACTCAACAAGTAAAGCAAAATGTCATCAAACTTTTCCACAAAAATATTTGATCACAATAACAAAAGGACTCACCTGTCCAGAATTCACTGCTGCGTGTTGTGCTGAGGAAGTGAAGATCACCATGGTCACAAATTTGACCAACTCATCCACCTTGTCAAATTTCTGTGGGATACCTGAGAAATAGAGAAGATAAACAGCATTTCATTCAGAAATCCAAAACGATCTGTGTAGAACAGAAGACATTTCTCAGTGATACAGGAGAAAGAAAATATTTTTGGTTACCAGCTGTGAATACTGTAATCAGTGCATCACTACACAGTAATTACAGTGTTAGGGTTGAATTTTGACCTTTAAGTATGTATTTTAAATGTGCATATTATAGAGCAGATGAAATACAAAATATTTTATATTATTTTTTAGTTTCAAACCCACCTGATTCTTCTCTGGAAAGGAATCCCTCCACAAAAATGTCTGATATCCACTTCTGCAGTTCCTTGTCTTTCTGGACCTCAGCATCAGTCTTGTAGTAATAGGTGAGGATCCCCTTCACAAATCTTTGAGAGAAAGAAAATTAGCAATATTGACAATATTTTAATACATTTTTTTTAAAAATAACACAGGCTTTTAAATTGCTTAAACCATAAAGCAAATATAAACAACTCGAGCACTGAAAAGTCAAACAGAATAATGAAAGAGACCCGAAGGATGACACATGAAATACAACCTGCAAATGAAAACCCAACATAAGAATGCAACTGCAGAGGAAACCAAGCAAATCACAAAATAAAAACAAAAGAAGAAGATTCAGGAAACTCAAGAACCAATCAACACCAACACCAACTGCCTGAGACAGATCAGTCAAGACTCTTTACCTCGGGTTCATTGTGCCCGTATTCTACATTGAAATTTCTGCAAAGCGTGGCCATTCAAAAACAGAAGAGTCAACATTTGAGGAAAGATCAACAATTTCTCAAAGAGGCTGAAAGTTGCTACAGCTCAGCCATTAATAGGTTAACACTGATCAAGTTAAAGCTGAGGTAACACCTTGTCAGAGATGCTGATTTAAGGGGTCTGCCTCTTGGTTAAACCTTGGCTAGTCCATGGAAATAGGCATTAAGACATATTCTCTTCGTCTACACCCATTGTCATAGGCTGGATTATAAGAAGAAGTGTGACTTAATTAAATAAGACTGTTGTTCATATACTAGAATAATTTCTAATGACGATGTGTTACCCATAATATTTTGATCAAGGAAGCTTAATAAGTGGACAGTCAAGTGTCTCAAGGATGTCTGAACAGTTATTGGGGGACAGACAAACTGCCAACCTCCACTAGCAACTGTGAATAGGGCTGGGCGGTATGACCCAAAATTCATATCGCAGTGTAAATTGAATCTTTTCATGGCAGCGGTATATATCACGGTATAAATGCTTTGGTGCAAAATATATAATGGAAGTGTTTCTGAATGGGTTTTGTAGTCTCTTATCAAAGCTAAGTTGATTGAAAAAAAAAATAAAAAAGCATCTAAGAGTATAATGTATGCTGTGCTGGTTTATGTGCTAATGCTTCGATGGTTCTAATCCCGTTCTTCCTTAAAACCTGTTTGGTTTTCCACCGGCGAGTGCAGAGTTAGAGTCATGTCATTGCGTCATCGTAAAACATCAGTACGTCACTTTCGGTGCGCTGTCAACAGCGGAGGTGAAAGTCAAACTTAAGAGTGTTGGTATCTTCATATAGATAGCGCTGAAAATGCTTCAAAAAGCAGAGATTTATTTCTGTTTCTTTTGGTGGTTCTCTGTCCACGGAGTGAGCTCGTCTGTGTCCGTGTCTGTGTGTGTGTGCGCAGGCACGTGAGTGCTTCGAAGCGGGCACGAAGGAGAGAGTTTGAATGCGCAGAAAGGCAGAAACGATATATGCTTAATGTGAAGTAAAAAATATATCACAGAGTTTAGTGAATGAAAGAACATGCAAACGTTTCAGTGTTTCCCCTTGGTTTACAGCCTTCAGGTAGAGATTTATTTCTGCATGGTCACAATATGTCAATTTCCGCAAAATTCCGCGTTTAACAGTAGATTCCGTTTTTATTGGCCAATTCCGCGATTCCGTTAACGTGGAAATCATAGGGCCCTAATCTTGCAGATGACAATTTTCTGCTCCACATCCGACTTTTTGAACCCAAACTACATCCAAATCATGGAAGTACCACTTTTTTTCTGACCAGTTCCTCCTCCTCCGCAGTCACTGTGCTTGCAGCCATTTCCACACAGAGGCAAATACGATGAAGTCGCGACGTCACGGTATGACAGTAGAGCACAAATCTCTACTGTGGCCAAATCTATACCGTTTCTACCTTCATACCGTGTATACCGCGCAGCCCTACTGTGACTGCATGTTCAAAGAATCCCTTTAATCCCTCAAACATGATTTTGATCCATGGATAAAGAGAATTTCAAATGGAAACTAAAAAAACACTGTACCTGTTGATGATTCCCCAAAGCCTGAGTCCATCGTCCCTGTAGTAGAAGTTGGGCAACTTCTCCAGCCCACGCTCAGCAATGTCGTCTTCTATGCAGAGGGAGCTGTACTTCAGCTCAGCCATTGATTTCCTCAAGAATGTGATTTTACCATCTACATCAGTTGCTGAGACCTAGAAATCAGATAACATAAAGAATATTATTGAACAAAAATACTTGACACCCTGTAAAAAAAAAAAAACATGGATAGAGGATTCTTTTTCGTTTGTTTGGTTTTTAAACATCTAAAACTAAACTTTTACATGCAAACTCACACTTATGCCACTCAAGTGGCAGATTGTTCTTTCTTTCATTACACACCAAACCTGGCAAGGTAACTCACTAATGGCAGGAGCCAGGGAAAGATTGGAAGCTGGAGCATACAGTATGCAAGTCAATCCACAGTGAAAAAACAGCAAAAATTGGCATTATAAGAAATGTATCAGAATGAAAAATTGTTTACACCACACTGAGTGACAGGAGGAATGGGGAGGACTCAGAACTCAGCTGCTTATGTGTGTGTATATATACATGTATGTATATATATATATATATACATACACTACCAGTCAAAAGTTTTAGAACACCCCAATGTTTCCAGTTATTTATTGTAATTCAAGTCACTCAAGTCCAATCAGTAGCTTGAAATGATACAACAGTAAGTGGTGAACTACCAGAGGGTAAACTAAAAAGTAAGGTTTCCCAAAACTGAAAAACAGAGTACATTTCAGAACGATAACACAAAATGGGTTAACAATTGACAGCTGTCCTGCAGCAATGGAGGGTGACCAAGCCTTAAAAAGCTGGTGCTACTAATTCCTACAGGTGTTCCAAGTTTGCTTGATTACTAACAAGCCCCTCTGTCAGCATAAAAGCAGTGTTTGAACACAATGTGGTACCATACCCTCGTGAGCATCAGTTGAACAGTATTGTACTGTAGAAAGTAGTGTGTTGCCACAGAAATGGCAAGAAAAAGGCAATTAACAGTGGAAGAGAGACAGAGCATCAAAACACTGAAAAATGTAGGTCTTTCCTACAGAGAAATTGCAAAGAAAGTCAAGGTGTCAGTGGGTACAGTTTCCTTCACCATCAAAAGGAATTCAGAAACTGAGGCAAACTTTGATAGGAAGAGGTCTGGCAGACCCAAAGCCACAACTGAATCAGAGGACAAGTTTCTGAGAGTCAACAGTTTGCGTGATAGGCGGCTCACAGGACAACAGCTTCAAGCACAGCTTAATAGTAGTCGTAGTAAGCAAGTCTCTGTTTCAACTGTGAAGAGAATACTTCAAACTGCGGGTTTTACTGGACGAGCTGCAGCAAGAAAATCATTGCTAAGACGTCAGAATAAGACAAAGAGGCTTGCCTGGGCCAAGAAACACTGCTATTGGACTGCTGAAGACTAGAAAAAGGTATTATCGACTGATGAATCAAAATTTGAAATCTTGGGTTCATAAGGCAGGATCTTTGTACGGCGTAGAGTAGGTGAAAGGATGCTTCCACAGTGTGTGGCTTCAACTGTCAAACACGGAGGAGGAAGTGTGATGGTCTGGGGTTGTTTTGCTGGATCCAGGGTTGGTGACTTGTTCAGAGTGAGAGGCACCCTGAACCAAAACAGCTACCACAGCATCCTGCAGCGCCATGCAATACCCTCTGGTATGTGTCTAGTTGGTCAGGGGTTCATCTTACAGCAAGATAATGACCCAAAATATAAGTCCAAGCTATGCCAGAACTATCTTGCGAAAAAAGAACAAGCTGGTAAACTTGAAAACATGGAGTGGTCAGCACAGTCTCCAGACTAAAACCCCATTGAGCTGGTTTGGGATGAAATGGACAGAAGAGTGAAAGCAAAGCAACCAACAAGTGCCACACATTTATGGGAACTTCTGCAACAGACATGGGAAGAACTTTCTGAAGAATATTTGATTTCTATTGTAGAAAGAATGTCAAGTGTGTGTTCAGCTGTAATATCTGCCAAAGGTGGCTACTTTGATGAGTCAACAGTTTAGAATACATTTTGGTCTATAAATTGATTCCATAATTTCTTCTTTGACTCCAATTGCTTATTTGTACTATGCTTTGACGTCTGAGTGCAATGAGACATTAAACGGCATAATTTTCAGTAAAAACTGGGAAAATTGGGATGTTCAAAAACTTTTGATCCGTAGTGTATATACATATACTTGTGCCTAAAAGTTTACACCCCCCAGCAGAATTTCTGATTTTTTTGCCTTTTCTCAGAAAATATTAATAATAAGACAAAATCCTTTCCATCACTCAGTGCTAGTGGTTGAGTGAAGACATTTATTTAAAAAAAAATGTCTTTTTAAATCATAATGACAACAGAAACTTTAAAAATGACCCTGTTCAAAAGTCTACTCCCCCTGGTGATTTTGGCCTGATAAATGCACAAAATTTGACACAAATGGGTTTGAATGTCTACTAAAGGTAACCATCCTCACCTGTGGTCTATTAGCTTGTAATCAGTGTGTGTGTGTATAAAAGCTCAGTGAGTTTCTGAGCTCCTGACAGACACGTGCATCTTTCACTCAGTGCTGCGTTGAAGTTTCTGGTTTCTACGCATATGCCACAAAGTATCCCGCTTACCAAACAGCACAGAGACAAGCCTCAAAACTTCTGGAACAAAGTCATTTGAAGTGATGAGATCAAAATTGAACTTTTTGTCCACAACCATGAACCTTACATTTGGAGAGGAGTCAACAAGGCCTATGATGAAAGTTACACCATTCATAATGTGAAACACGGAGGTGGATCACTGATGGCTCAGGAAACTTGGTCCAAACTGATGGAAGGTTGAATGCAGCATGCTATCAGAAAATACTGGAGGAAAATTTACACCTATCAGCCCAGAATCTGCACATGGGACAAACTCGGATGTTCCAACATGACAATGATCCAAAACACAAGGCCAAATCAACCTGCCATTGGCCACAGCAGAAGAAAGTGAAGGTTTTAAAGTGGCCATCTCAGTCTCCTGACCTTGATATCATGGATCCAGTGGGGGGAGACCTCAAACCTGCAGTTCATACAAGACAGATCAATAATTTACAGGACCTGGAGGCTTTTTGCCAAGAAGAATGGGCAGTTTTACCATCTGAGAAAATAAAGACCCTCATCCACAACGACCACAAAGAATTTCAAGCTGTTTTTGATGTTAAAGGGAGAAATATAAGGTATTAAAAACTGGGGGGTGTACCATTCATAGTTTCTGAGAAAAGGCCAAAAAATCAGAAATTCTGCTGGGGGTGTAAACTTTCAGGCACAACTGTACACACACACACACTCTTCCTCTTTTACCTGGAAAATGTCCTTCTTTTTGGTGGTACAATCATGTCTAGGGGGATTTCATAAAACTCACCAAATGTCCAAGTCTGCTCTGATTGCACGCGCTGCACTCTCAGACAGAAAATGCTGAAGTGGAAATGCACTTTCACGGACACAGATAAAAGCTGAGATAAAAAGTTAATATTTGAAGTCAAAATACTGAGATTAAAGTTTGCAATTATAAGATAAATAGCCAAAATAATGAGGAAAAGAAGTTGAAATTTTGCCCCTTGTTCTCATGATTTGACTTTTTATAAGCCTAAAAAGAGGAATCCTTTCAAAGCCAGTTTTTCCATTTCTATATTTTGAACCGGTGGAAATGGGCTTTGATGAGTTATAAATGTTTACATCATAGACAATTTTCACTTCAAAAAGAAAAGAAGTGTTTTAAATAAATGTATGGATTATAAAGCTGCTTTGCCATCCTTGAGTATTTCACAAGAGGCTGGGTGAGGGGCTTCTCTTTTTGGGGTTTTTAGGATATGGTCACCCTATACTACAGATAATAACTCAGACACATCAGAGAAAAAAAACGCGCACACACACATGTGTGTGTGTGTGTGTGCAGAAAGAGTTGAATGCGACCTCCACTGAGCCTCTTACCTGTGGGAATAACTCTTGCTTGGGTATCAGCGCAAGTCGAGCCAAAACGTTGATCTGCAGAGTGTAGCGAGTGTGAGGGACGAGGAGCTGAAAAGAAGAATGAATTATGTTACACTTTGTAATACTTGAATTTTCTTTGGAAAAGGTGTGCAATTTAATTGCAAGTTGACTGTTTATGATGTGTCGTGCTTTGTCCAGTCTTAAAACCACTCAGTGTGTTTGAACATTGAAAATCACAGTTACCTGATTGACACCTTGTTCATAGACTGTTTGCAGAGGCTGCTATGCAAAGCACCATTAGTTTCTACCACACTTTGGTGGAGAGCAGGGCCTGAGATCCAACCCCAGTGCACAGTTGAGAGACGACCAACTCGTCTGTTATTGCCACTATTCTGCTTTAATACATTCAGTACTGTGAAGTTCTCAGTAACAGATACCAAAACACTCTGGTTTATTAACTATGGTACTTACACACATCAGCAAGTGAAACAATGACAGTACATTCAGTGTCCTCCTTTGCAGTTACCTTGTAGAGTGGATGCACCATGGGCACATTTCTCAGCAGAGACACAGCAAAAACTTCAGCCAGCAGATGAGTGCGCAGCAGGTGAACACTGAATTGATGGTAGGTGAATTCTGCACTTCGTACAAACATCTTGGCCAACAACCAGTCATACTCTGAGTCAGTGGGAAGAAAGATGGGGTTGTCCTTTCCAGGTTTCTGCTTCAGCTACAAGAGAAGGATGGAAGATACAATCAACTAAGAAATGACTAACTCTGATGTTTCGATAAACTGATGTCTGGAAGGTTCATCGTTGAATTTAATCTGTTTTCTGTTTGTGCTATTTGTGCTGTTTTTGTGCTGTCCAACAGGCCCAAAACCAACAGGCCGACCAAGGTAACTGTTCCAATACCAACCTATCCAGATATCCTCCAGTGGGCTTACTTCTCACAACCTACTCCGGCCTTCCTGTGCCGCAGGTTCTGGTGGTCCATGATCGAGGAAGACACATACTCTGGACCTACACAAAGGGACTTCAAGATTCATCTGACTGAAGCACTTACTGGATTCACAGGCTCTTCTAGTTTCTTGCCCTCTTGGACTCATTCACCTTGGACTCTCATACCCAGGCTCCCTCTGTTCCCCCTGGACCAAGCTAGGACTCCCAGTTTACTAACTTTACTCATAAATCCTTTGCCTTTTCCTCAACCTTCCTCAGTCCATGTGTTCTGCATTTGGATTCACAATTTTAGTTTCTGCCTGATATTTAGTAATATTGAGTTTCTCTCACCTGAATAGCGATTGGCATCAGCTTGTTTTTTGGAGTTTTGTGTAGCAGCACGAGGGGAGCCATCAGGTACTGCTTTTTCCCATTTACTGTGTTTGTTTCAAGTCCATCCAAGAGCTTGTAGTCGCACAGGTAGATGTTGCCACTCTGAAGTTTTAGAGGATGAGAACAGATTGGCTCATAAGCATGTGGTGTAAATTTCATAAATATGAAGCAGATATTTCATGGAAGAACTAACTTTTTATACCAAGAGTAGTCAAAGTTAAGACAAGCACCTTTAGTTCATCTTTCAGGCTTTGCTCACCACGGAGGAAGAGCATGCGATCAGTAACAGGCAAGTTCTCAGGGAGGGCTGAACAACGTTGGATCACCATGGGGTTGACACCATTTAGAAACTGGTAGGCAAAAAATTCATCCAACTTCCAATGTTCGTAAACATAGACTGGAAAAATAGGAAATTAAGGTTGAGTTTTGAAAACAGTGCACAATGTGTTTCACAGAACTAAAGGAAGGGTCTGCAGGAATTCCCTTAAAGGTGTACAGCTCTTCAGTCTCTCCCATGCAGGAGCGTGATGCTACAGGTGCTCGCTGGGCAGGTGAGCGTGTATACAAAGCTTTTAGTCACAATCAGAGGCAGTGGGCACACGCTGCCACCATAGACTGTAAAATTCAATGGATGCCAGGACACTCGGCTCAAACTGAGGTCCACAAAAGCTCCCCCCTTGGTAACTGGCTGCTGTATAGGTCAAAAACTCTGTCTCCTCATGCATTTCAGATTTCAGGTGGTAAATCTTTGAGAGATTAATACACCTTGTAGAAATGTTTCTCATATATGATATGATGATATTGTGTTCAAGTCCTCTTTTTTAGCCTCAAGTTATGGGGTGCACACTCAAATTTAGTTTCAACGCCATGATTACTGTACTTGTATTTAAGCTGGATTTAATGACCAAGTAGTACCTGATGTATCAGTCCTTTTGCAGCAGGACACACGGTAGATACCATCAAAATCAGTCCACTTCTGCTTGCAATCAGCAAGTCCATCCAGTTTCAGCTTAATCAGTCTGAATATTGAAGCAAACAGCTATCATCAGACCTGAACTAGTTTGGAGTAACAGGTAGAGAGGCAGAAACATTCATGTACTGATTCTGGAAGAATTTAGGACTTCACCCCTGAGCTGCAGTGAATTGAAATTCAGTCTCCTTGGTGAAGGAGAACTGGACCTCAAAGGGCAGTGATTCTGGGTCATCTGCATCAACGCATTTAGGGAGGCCTGGTGCGTACACACGCCAGCTGGAAAAAGAGAGAGCATATGAGCAGCAGAATCTGAAGCATATCTATGCTGGTACATCTTGACAGATCACTTATTCATAGATTGATGTACTGGTTCTAAATGTTCATGGATAGTTAGACAAAAAAATAAATATAGCCATCGATTAAACAACCTTGTACTTGTAATTGTACAAAAATGAAATAGAGAAAATCTCTCCGCTCTCACTCATAGTCTTTCCCACGATGGGTCAGCTCCTTATCCCGACTGTACTTGCCAAGAGGATGTGCGTCTCCACCCTTTACAAGAGCTTAAATACAAAACCACAATGAGATGCTGAATTTTATCAGTTTAAACAGTAAATAAGTGAAATAAATCTATTATAATCCATCTTTCAGAACCTTTTTTCATGAAGATTACAAACCTCTTCCCTCTCTAAATATGTGCACTTGATCATCACAGATCCAGCGGTAGATGGGGAACTGGTATTCTTCTCCCTCTGGGGATTTGACCTCCACCTTAGCAGGGAACCAGGCGTCTTCAGGGAAGAACATGGGAGCCTGTTTTTTAAGCTCTATCATCAGCAGCTTTCCAATAGACTCAGGGCAGGTCAGGGTGAAAGTGGCCACCTTGAGTAACGAAGAAAGTGGTTTGATTAAATCCATCTTTTTCATGAATTTCTTTCTTCCTTTTCTTCTTTTCTACCTGCACAGTGAAATGATTTACACTGTATTCAAAATGCTGAATGACAAAAATGGAGCATGCCAAGACATAATAGCTGCTGCACACACCCTCACCATATCTTCACCAACTGAAAATAATAACTGTCTTAGTGAGCAAAGTGGAAGTTAAGCTGCAGGCGGCTCTTACACAATTATTGGCCTACTTACTGTTGCAATCAAAGGGCAGGCTAAGCTGACCAAAAAAAGTTCAATATTTAAAAAAAATGTCATTGAAAGATTAAACTTCATTAGACGATAATCAGAAAAAAGGAAGATCACTGGTATGAGAACTTCGATGTAATACAAAGAGAATCAGTGCCGACCTGTAAACATAAAAAAAGCAGTGACACTTATGTATAACAGATCCACTGGTACTCCTTGATTTTTATGTAAATTTGAAGTTTTTCTTCTGCAATGAAAAAAATGTGTTCTCTTAGCTCCACCTCTTTTTCATTCATTAGGTGCTGTATGATGCACACGGAGCATGCAGAGACATGAAGATGGCTGCAGGCCAAGCTGGAAATCAGGACTGATATGAGCACTTTGTGATGATGTGAAAAGAATAGTGAAAGTTTTTATAAGGATACGTGGCTCTTCTGTATGAATAATTAATGGTATCAAATAAAATGTGATCTCTGACCTCCACCTCTGTTTCATTCATGAGGTGCTCTGCATTGACTAAACACACAAATGTGGGTGTGAAGGAAGAGAAATGTGAGGCTGAACCATGAGACGTTACTCACAAGTGTTTTGGAAACATTGCATCAAACATGAACATGGTTTTGTAAATCTGAATTATTTTTGGTGCACATCATATCTGGGTTTTTGTGATACGTACACTTTTAGTTAAGATTGTATGCACTTGATATGTAAATGGTACCCCAGTTCTTAATGGAAGAAACAGGAAATATTCTTGTTTTGTCAAAAACTGATCCTGAAGCATCAAAGAAAGCATAACTTGTTGCTTAAAATGTTTCAGAAGATTGGCGACATATAAAGCTGCACATTTCAAAATTTTGAGTGCAATGTCAGACTTACTGCTCCATGGAAGAAATGTTGAGACCCACAGAAGTTTGTGAGCCAGGTGATTTGGCTCTCTCCATCTGTTCCCACCAGCTTGATGCTGACATTGTGAAAAGTGGTAGAGTTGAGCAAATTGCCTGTGAACACAGTCACTTCATAATTCACCATTTTTTTCTCTGGTGATCAGGTGAATCTCTGGGAGGAGAGAAGAAGATTTTCCAGCCTTAACCGTCACACAGTCCAGGGAATCTTAAAGAACTTTATGAATCAAACACTCACTTTGTCTTTGGTTGTTTTTTACAGTCCTACTGCTGTTAACTGAAATCATTCAGTGAAGTATCTCACTTACCAGACAATCAGGTCTTGAAGCTCCTCTGATGAACCACACCTTCGATTCAAGCAGACAAATCTGAATCTTCTCTTTTTATTTACTGTCTGGTAGTGGGAGTGTCCTGACTATATTCACCTCAGATAATGTGATGTTAGATCTATATGATCCTGATAGTGAGGATACTTGGAAAAAAAAGAATGATGGAAGCACAGAACACATTGGTTCATTTATGTACAGACATTTTCATGGTCATACCTAAATAAATGTGATGTTTTGAAAATCTCATGTCCTGACTATATTCACCTCAGATAATGTGATGTTAGATCTATATGAGCATGACAAACAAAATGCCAAACCATCAGGGTAAATGGTTTAAAGAGTATCTCAGAGGACGACTTTGATCAGTCAATCTACCTTTTTAATTAAAAAAAAGGTCTAGATAAACTTCTACTTTTACTACTACTACTCACACTAGCACACATATATTAGTGCAGGTCCAAAAGTTCATTTAAAGTTATAGTGGTAACATTTAAAATCTTTTATGTCAGAATGAAGAGGACAAGGAGAAAGCATCATTTCTTGTGTTAACCGTGCAAAGTACATGCTGAACAGGAAAGTTTAGTCTTTGCAAAGCGGGTTGTGAGAGGTACCTACCAATAATTACTGTTACCAACTGAACAGTGCTGCACCTTTGTAAAAGGTGTAAAAGGTGCTGCATGAGTAAAAGTTCTCCTTTGAGAACGCCCATGTCGCNCTTGTTGCTTAAAATGTTTCAGAAGATTGGCTACATATAAAGCTGCACATTTCAAAATTTTGAGTGCAATGTCAGACTTACTGCTCCATTGAGGAAATTTAGAGACCCGAAGAAGTTTGTGAGCCAGGTGATTTGGCTCTCTCCATCTGTTCCCACCAGCTTGATGCTGACATTGTGAAAAGTGGTAGAGTTGAGCAAATTGCCTGTGTGCACAGTCACTTCATAATTCACCATTTTTTTCTCTGGTGATCAGGTGAATCTCTGGGAGGAGAGAAGAAGATTTTCCAGCCTTAACCGTCACACAGTCCAGGGAATCTTAAAGAACTTTATGAATCAAACACTCACTTTGTCTTTGGTTGTTTTTTACAGTCCTACTGCTGTTAACTGAAATCATTCAGTGAAGTATCTCACTTACCAGACAATCAGGTCTTGAAGCTCCTCTGATGAACCACACCTAAGATTCAAGCAGACAACTCTGAATCTTCTCTTTTTATTTACTGTCTGGTAGTGGGAGTGTCCTGACTATATTCACCTCAGGTAATGTGATGTTAGATCTATATGATCCTGATAGTGAGGATACTTGGAAAAAAAAGAATGATGGAAGCACAGAACACATTGGTTCATTTATGTACAGACATTTTCATGGTCATACCTAAATAAATGTGATGTTTTGAAAATCTCATGTCCTGACTATATTCACCTCAGATAATGTGATGTTAGATCTATATGAGCATGACAAACAAAATGCCAAACCATCAGGGTAAATGGTTTAAAGAGTATCTCAGAGGACGACTTTGATCAGTCAATCTACCTTTTTAATTAAAAAAAAGGTCTAGATAAACGTCTACTTTTACTACTACTACTCACACTAGCACACATATATTAGTGCAGGTCCAAAAGTTCATTTAAAGTTATAGTGGTAACATTTAAAATCTTTTATGTCAGAATGAAGAGGACAAGGAGAAAGCATCATTTCTTGTGTTAACCGTGCAAAGTACATGCTGAACAGGAAAGTTTAGTCTTTGCAAAGCGGGTTGTGAGAGGTACCTACCAATAATTACTGTTACCAACTGAACAGTGCTGCACCTTTGTAAAAGGTGTAAAAGGTGCTGCATGAGTAAAAGTTCTCCTTTGAGAACGCCCATGTCGCCGCCTGACTCTCTGCCTGTGCCTACACCACTGTGGGCGCCAGATATCCTACACTACGTTGGTTGGCAGTGCGGCTTCTGTTCTGATCATGTTGCCAATTTGTCAATTGTGCATAGAAGACTCGGGCCACTGAATTTGAGTATATTGGAGTTTGAGCTGATACATGTAGGGCAGCAGGTAATCATGCTGCAATAATTTCAAAGAAGAATAGAGAGTAAATCTTGTAAAAAAAAAATGAAATGTACAGGTTTGGAATCAGATTCGAAGGGGGATAATAAAAATGTTGTTTCAATCTACATTTTTATGAGGGTCTGTGCCGAACCGCATATGTTGGGGCCTGCATAAGTGCAAGGCTGCACAACTCGTATATCTACTCCAACACATTTGAAGTGCAGACATCCAGACTAAAGATTGTGTTTCTCTTTGTCTAAAAGTGACATGTCATTTTGCAGTGACATTTAGCCGTAGGTAAGAAAGAAAAATGCTATTCTTGAGTTGCTTCTATTTTTCTGGCAAATGAGAGATAACTTTGTGATCATTAAAGCTTGAGTGAAGAAACATGTTGCATGCTCACGTGGGGCCTGTGGTGGAGTCAAAGTTTAAATGACTGTCCATGTTCTGGTTTTAGTATTCAAACTGTAAAATCATGTGAAGCTCTGTTGTTATTGCAGATGCAATAGTGCCTTCTAATCAGTAGGCAGCAGCATTGTGTTTTTAAGGGCCTGGAGTTTTTCATTGCTCACCCCTGCTCAGCAAACTTTATGAGACGAATGATGAATGAAAAGTAGAAACTCAAACAGCTGTTCCACTGTTGAAAGTTGATGCTTTTGTGAGGGCTCAAGCAAAAAGTGGAAACACTCCACTCTGGAGGCAGGGCCTGGTTCTATTTCCTGCATTTATAAGGTCAGGTGAGGGCTATTTGTCCCCTCTTTGTCTGATTCCTGGATGCAGTGTAGCAGGACTGCTTGTGATGTGCAGGTAAGGGTAAACCAGGGAGAAACACTGGATGGTCTCATTTTAACAGGAAACCAAATGATTTCTCGTGTGAAATTGTAATGTTGGAAAGCTGTTTTCTGATTGCCTTTGACAGTTGGTAACAACACATGTCACATTCATTCCTCACCAAAGCAAAAATATGAAAATATGATTGTAGGTTTATATCACTCAGAAATGGAAGTTTTTAAAAGGGAAATGCAACTTCATCATTGAGGAGGAATTTCATCGCTTCAAAGCTATTTAAAATCTTCCAACACAAAAAAACAACAAATGATTAAAACAGAAAAATAAAAACATGCTAGAACTATAGTTTTTGAGGCTCAAACTAGTACAAATTTGCAGGCTAATTGGCAAACTGACACCTGAATGTATAAGATATCGAATTTATCCTTGGGCCCTGAGTTGCTTATGGTCTTGTTTGCTTTTGTAAGTCATCAAAAATCATCAGTATCACGTTTCAGTTTCACGATCGGTTGGAGATTCTTTCATTTAAAAAAAGGGTTCACAGCTTAGGATACTGTTGAGTGCAAAGTCAGCTAAGACAAAACTGAAACCATACACCACAACATGAGGCATGAATTTTTATTTATTCATTTGTTTATTTATTTTTTTTCTTTGAGAATAGAACAGATTCAGAAAATGTACATTTACAGTCAATGAAAAACTTAGTGCTAAGGGATTTTTGGCCTTTTTTTAAAATTTTCTCATCTCAAAAGAAGGAGGAAGAACAACTCAAAACTGGATGGTAAGTGAGATCACTTTATTATTTCACAGCACTGCTTTCCTATTCAGTGCAGTCTTTTGCAAAACAATGAAAAGTCAGTGAAGCTAAAGAGATTTCATTCATATTGAACATTTTTGTATTAGGAAAAAAAAAACCCGATGAAGTATCACACAAAGTTACCAAGTATTATGAAGTAAAATATTTTGTTTTCATCGAAGTTTATCCTGTTTTTTTAATAAAGCTCATGCTGAGGGTTTGGCTAACAGCTGATCAGGTTGCACATACGTTCAAATAGACACACTGTTTTCCACCATTGTTGGTGCGAGGTATGTGTACGGCAGATCCAGACTCTTGTTTCTGACACTGATGCTTGAATCCAGAACTTCAAGTTCTCCCTGAAACTTCTTAATCAGCTCAAGGGGAGTGTCCTCACAGAAGTGCTGGTCTGGATACTGGCCCAGAGGAACCTGATGACATCAGAGAAACATTTAAAAGTGAGTTTTTCCCCCTTAAACATTTAAATATTTACAAACTCTAACTTAGGTAGGAATGGTATAAAGTAGAAAGCATTTAACAGATTACTTAAAACAGTTAAAGAAAACATTTTTTACCTAAAATTAGCATGAAGATCACACACCATTTGTACAGTAGGTTTGTTGTGTTGTTGTGCTGGTGGTTGTGTGGTCCATTTTCATGTTTCTGTTTTGTATTTGTTGGAAATAATTCTTACCTAAACTTGTGAAAGTTGTTATTTATTGTTGTTGTTTTTTTTCTGACACCTGTTTTCAGAAGCCCGACCGCAAGGGCGACCGCGTACTCTAGGCTGTGTGCTCCGGTCTTGTGTGTCTCTGCTCCGGTTTGTGGTGGTGAGTTTTCTCTCTGTGTCCCTCTTTCTCTGCGCTATACATAGAATGCTCAGTCTGCTAATGCTAGTGTGATACTTGTTGCCGTTGGCTCTCTCTCCCTCCCTCCTCTTGTGCGTGTGTGTGCGTGCGCTCGGTGCTTCTACTGTGGAGGTAGGTTAAAAATAGCATAGGTCGCGGCTGCATCGTTGTCAGCTTTCAACTGTACTGTTTCAACTGAGGTCACCACCAGCTGACAGGACAGCTGCTGCTTTGTGGGGGGCTGCTCCACTGCTGTTTTGTAGGGGGCTGCTCTACTCTACTTGAGGAAGCTGTGCTGCTCTTCTTGTTTACTCTGCTTCGTGTGGGGCTGCTCTACTCTGCTTTGAGGGGGCTGCTCTACTCTGCTGTGGTTCGGACAGTGTCGCCAGTCGGGTGTTGTGGGAGCCATTGTCTCTGGCAGTCACCCGCCAGTCCCTACACATCCTCCTTAAAGGACTCGACTTTCGCCACCAGTCAAAGCTAATTGCTACATTTTAAAAAGTGTGATTGTGTTAATTTGGGTTTTGTGCATTATTTCTTTCGGTTTGGGATTATTTTGTGCAGCCTTGGGGTTTAGTTTGTTTTGCTTAGTTAGTCTTTTGGGTTGGGTTATTTTGTGTAGGTTCTCCTTTTTTTTCCTTTTGTTTAGATCATTGGTATAGTTATCCTTTTTGTTTATATCACCTCCATAGCTCTTTTTGGTTTAATTAGCTTCACCCTTATGTTGGTTTGTTCTTTTTTTGTAAGCATTTCTTTTGTTTTGATTGTTTAATTTTGTTATTCTGTGTTTGGGTTTTCTTTGGAGTATTTTTGCTGATTTGGGATTAAGTTTTGTTATTGTATTTAGGAATTAGTTTCTTTCTCATCTTTTGTTGCATTCATCATTTTCTCTTGGTTTATTCATTCCCCTAATTGTTTTTCCTTTTTTTCAGTTGCTGAGGGCCAGTGGTGGTGGTGCTGGTGCCAGGTGGTGGGATCCCCCCCTTTTTGGTGTGCTGTGTGTTCCCGGGATTCGGTTGGTTCACTACCCTGTGTGTGTGTGTCACGTGTGCCTGGGTGCTTTTCTTTGCTTTATTTCAGTTGGTGGATACCTCTCCCCTTCACTAGCCCTCCTCTCCACAGGTACCCTCAGCACCTGAATATTTCTTTTGTTTTTCTTCCCTTCCCCTTTTGTGTGAGTGGTGTTTTAATGTGATTTTTTTTTAACTTGGCAACTGGCAATACATAACTTTGTGTTGAATTTGGTGAATGTGAGTTTATCAGATGTGCTAAAAGAAAAACACATTTTTGACGCAACCACTTAGCCCTCGCCACACTTTGAAACAACAAAATGCCTGGTAGCCTTTGGTGTGGCCAAGGTTTCTTTTGTATGACATAAAGAAAAAAGTGCAAGTATCCATCTGTTTGTAACCTGCTTTATACTCTTAACATCAGTCTTAAACTACAGAAGAGCATTGAGCTTCAAAGTCCTTGCTTCAGTGGTGTCTTGGTCTAGTGCAAGAAATGTGTGATTATCTTTTAATGCATTAATATCTTTTTATGCATATGATGTATTTGGCACTCACAAAGTCAGAGGACTGCTTGCTGAGACTGTACATGACAGCAATTCCAGTCACCGTCACATTGACGTCAGGGAGCGTCTGCAGTATCGTGTCCTCAGTTGCTTGCCCCTTGGTGGTTGGTGGAGGAAGTTGCATGGTGGGGGGGTAGTTTGGCATCCAGGCACCAAATTCAAACTGCAATGATTCAATATTTGATGGGTCACTGATGAACTTCTGAACTTGCATTTTATGTCTTGCTGTCTCCATTTTCAGATGATTCATTATCAATCATCCATGAAACTGTCTGATATAAAAGATAAGAATCCTAAGTTGGCATTTTAAATAGGGTTGATTCAAGGTTGGTTTAAAACAATGAGTTCAGTGAGTTCAAGTGTTCACTCTCCCTGACTCAACAAGAAAAGCAAAAATCTCATCAAACTATTCCACAAAAATATTTGATCACAATAACAAAAGGACTCACCTGTCCGGAATTCACTGCTGCGTGTTGTGCTGAGGAAGTGAAGATCACCATGGTCACAAATTTGACCAACTCATCCACCTTGTCAAATTTCTGTGGGATACCTAAGAAATAGAGAAGACAAACAGCATTTCATGAAGACATCTAGAAACGATCTGTGTATCACAGTAAGACATTAGTCAGTGATACAGGAGAAAAAAAACATCTGAGAGTGACCTGGATCTGTGATGAGATTCATATCTCTAATATCAACTTGAATTGAGTTCCTTGAACATGGTATGGACCAGTTTGTTCTTGTGACATGGTAAATTGTTATGAAATTTAATCAAATATGACTCATGTTGAATTTTTTTTTTTGTTATTGGCTGTGAATACTGTAATCAGTGCTTCACTACACAGTAATTACAGTGTTAGGGTTGAATTTTGACCTGTAAGTATGTTTTTTGAATGTGCATATTGTAGAGTACAAAAAATAAATGATATTATGAATTATTATTTTAGTTTCAAATCCACCTGATTCTTCTCTTGAAAGGAATCCCTCCACAAAAATGTCTGATATCCACTTCTGCAGTTCCTTGTCTTTCTGGACCTCAGCATCAGTCTTGTAGTAATAGGTGAGGATCCCCTTCACAAATCTTTAAGAGAAAGAGAAATAGCAACATTGAAAATATTTTAAAACATTTAACAATAGCAATAACACAGACCTTTAAATTGGTCTATGAGTAAAGCAAATATGAACAACCTGAGCGCTGAAGAGTCAAACAGAATAATGAAAGAAACCCGAAGGATGACAACATAACATGGTAAAATAAAACAAAAGAAGAAGATTCAGGAAACCCACGACCCAATCAACACCAACATCAACACCAACTGCCTGAGACAGATCAGTCAAGACTCTTGACCACGGGTTCATTATGCCCATATTCTACACTGTAATTTCTGCAAAGCGTGGCCATTTAAGAACAGAAGAGTCAACATTTGAGGAAAGATCAACAATTTCTGAAACAGGCTGAAAGTTGTTACAGCTCAGCCATTAATGGGTTGACACTGATCAAGTTAAAGCTGAGGTAACACGTTTTCAGAGATGCTGATTTAAGGGGTCTGCCTCTTGGTTAAACCTTGACTAGTCCATGGAAATAGGCATTAAGACATATTCTCTAAGGCCCCGTTTACATGATGTTTCACAGCGTTTCACCCTGAAATACATGAAAACCCAATTAAAAAAATCTCTGTTGACACTGATACACTGAGAGACTGAAAACACTGTAGTAAGCATATCAGGCCTGTAGATGGCCATATAACTGTAGAGGCTGTATACATGACAACAGTATAAAGGTCGAAGAAGAAGTGAGCCAGTATTTGGAGTTTGTATTAAAAACTTCTTCTCTAATTTCAGAAATACTGCAATAAATGCAAGTTTGGTCAAAGTCAGTCAGTAGATTCAGCAGCAGCAGAGGGAAATAGTAGGTCTCTGTTCTTGTTGTTGTTGTTCGATGCGTGCCTGGCACAGTGGAGGCTTATTAGGCACACGCAGAGCTGAATGTGACGTCAGCCTATCCAAGATTCACCCAGCGTAGTGTTTACATGGAGACGGTGAAAACTGCGTTTTTGAAAAGTTCGACTCTGGATCGCTTTTTCAAAAGATTGCGTTGTTGGTCGGGGAATACGCGTAACGCGTATACGTGTAAACAGGAGGCTAAAACGCAACAATACTTTTGCATTTCACCCGAAAACGGTTGTCGTGTAAACGGGTTCTAAGTCTACACCCATTGTTAGTAGGCAAGATTGTAAGAAGAAGTGTGACTTTATTTGATTAGGCTGTTGTTCATATCCAAGAAAACTTCATAGTGACGATTTATTACCCATAATATTTTGATCAAGGAAACTGAATAAGCAGACAGTCAAGTGTCTCAAGGATGTCTGAGCAGTTATTGGGGGACAGACAAACTGCCAACAGATTCAGGATTTGCGCTGGTAACTGTGACTGTATGTTCAAAGAAAACTACAACTCTGACTGTCACCCTACTTTAATTCCCTCAAACATGATTTTGATCCATACATAAAGAGAATTTTAAATGGAAACTAAAAAAAAACACTGTACCTGTTGATGATTCCCCAAAGCCTGAGTCCATCATCCCTGTAGTAGAAGTTGGGCAACTTCTCCAGCCCACGCTCAGCAATGTCATCTTCTATGCAGAGGGAGCTGTACTTCAGCTCAGCCATTGATTTCCTCAAGACTGTGGCTATACCATCTACATCAGTTGCTGAGATCTAGAAATTAGAAAACATAAAGAATATTATTGAACAAAAATACTAGACAACCTATAAAAAAACATGGATAGAGGATTCTTTTTCGTTTGTCTGGTTTTCTTTTACATGCCAACTCACTCTTATGCCTGAGCACTCAAGTGCCAGATTATTCTTTCTTTCATCATACAGCACATCTAGAAAGGTGACTCACTAATGGCAGGAGCCAGGGAAAGATTGGAAGCCGGAGCATATGATGTGCAAACTAATCCACAGAAGGAAACAACATATACTGACATTAAAAGAAAATCTCTAATGTATCAGGAAGAAGCACTGTTTACACCACATTGAGTGACAGGAGGAATGGGTAGGGGTCTTCTTTTTAGACTTCTAGAATATAGTCATGCTATACTATATAGCTTCTACATCAAAAAACATATATAACGTAATTTTGACAGATCCTGCTGTAAGGCCAGAGTTCTGGAGTGAGAATTGGCTAAGTTTGCAGAAATAAAAGAGTTGACTGCAAGCTTTGCTGAGCCTCTTACCCGTGGGAATACCCCTTGCTTGGAGATCAGCGTAAGTCGAGCCATGACGTTGATCTGCAGAGTGTAGCGAGTGTGAGGGACGAGGAGCTGGGAGGAAGAATGAATTGTGTTACACTTTGCAACATCTGTATTCTTGTTTGGAGATTGTGTGCAATTTAATAGCAAGTTGACTGTTTATGATGTGTCGTGCTTTGTCTAGTCTTAAAACCACTCGGTGTTTGAACACTGAAAATCACTGTTATCTGATTGACACCTTGTTCATACACTGTTTGCAGAGGCTGCTATGCAAAGCACCATTAGTTTCTACCACACTTTGGTGGAGAGCAGGGCCTGAGATCCAACCCCAGTGCACAGTTGAGAGACGACCAACTCTTCTGTCATTGCCACTATTCTGCTTTAATACATTCAGTACTGTGAAGTTCTCAGTCACAGATACCAAAACACTCTGGTTTATTAACTATGGTAGCTACAACCATCAGCAAGTGAAACAATGACAGTACATTCAGTGTGCTCCTTTGCAGTTACCTTGTAGAGTGGATGCACCATGGGGACATTGCGCAACAGAGACACAGCAAAAACTTCAGCCAGCAAATGAGTGCGCATTAGGTGAATATTTAGTTGATGGTAGGTGAATTCTGCACTTCGTACAAACATCTTGGCCAACAACCAGTCATACTCTGAGTCAGTGGGAAGAAAGATGGGGTTGTCCTTTCCAGGTTTCTGCTTCAGCTACAAGAGAAGGAAGAGAGATACAATCAACTAAGAAATTACAAACTGATGTTTTGATAAACTGATGTCTGGAAGTTTGATCGTTGAATTTCATCTGTTTTCTGTTTGTACTATGGGTTTGATCAGTAGTATGTCTGGAGGAGGAAGAATAAGGAAATGTTTAAAAGAACACCCTGCCTGTAGAGAAGCTCTGACAGTGGAGTAAACACGGTATCATCAAAATGTCTATCTACAGACAATAAACTCGACCCATGTGCCTTTTCCACATACTTGAAGCACAGAGAAGATGATGATATTAGCAATAAAGTGCTACTTGCTGTAAAACTGGTTTTGGTGGATTGATGTCACTGGTTGGAAGGCTGGTGTGGGCAGATCACAAGAACATCTCATTTGTCCAGTCTGCTAAACATTTGAGCTCCAGGAGGGACAGGTGAACCTTGTTTTGGTAGATTCAGTTTCAGCCTTTTAATAGCACACAGGCTCCTGGAACACTAAGTCAGAAACTCAGCCCTGATCCTAAACCTATCCTGACAACAACCAGTGTTGTTGCAGCTGGGAGATTGAGTCTCTTGTCCAACAGGCCCAAAACCAACAGGCCGACCGAGGCAACTGTTCCAATTCTAATCTATCCAGATATCCTCCAATGGGCTTACTTCTCACAACCTACTCCGGCCTTCCTGTGCCGCAGGTTCTGGTGGTCCATGATCGAGGCAGACACATACTCTGGATCTACACAAAGAGACCTCAAGATTCATCTGACTGAAACACTGACTGGATTCACAGGCTCTTCCAGTTTATTTTCACCTTGGACTCAATCACCTTGGATTCTCATACCCAGGACTCACCAGGCTCCTCCTGTTCCCCCTGGACCAAGCTAGGACTCCCAGTTTACTAACTTTACTCATACATCCTTTGCCTTTTCCTCAACCTTCCTCAGTCCATGTGTTCTGCATTTGGATTCACAATTTTAGTTTCTGCCTGATATTTAGTAACATTGAGTATCTCTCACCTGAATAGCGAGTGGCATCAGCTTGTTTTTTGGAGTTTTGTGTAGCAGCACAAGGGGAGCCATCAAGTACTGCTTTTTCCCATTTACTGTGTTTGTTTCAAGTCCATCCAAGAGCTTGTAGTCACACAGGTAGATGTTGCCACTCTGAAGTTTTAGAGGATGAGAACAGATTGGCTCATAAGCATGTGGTGTAAATTTCATAAATATGAAGCAGATATTTCATGGAGGAACTAACTTTTTATACCAAGTGTAGTCAAAGTTAAGACAAGCACCTTTAGTTCATCTTTCAGGCTTTGCTCACCACGGAGGAAGAGCATGCGATCAGTAACAGGTAAGTTCTCAGGGAGGGCTGAACAACGTTGGATCACCATGGGGTTGACAGCATTCAGAAACTGGTAGGCAAAAAATTCATCCAACTTCCAATGTTCGTAAACATAGACTGGAAAAAAAGGAAATTAAGGTTGAACCATGCTGCTAAAACTGAAGGGGATAGACACTGAACTATGAAAACAGTGCACAATGTGTTTCACAGAACTAAAGGAAGGGTCTGCAGGATTTCCCTTAAAGGTGTACAGCTCTTCAGTCTCTCCCATGCAGGAATGTGATTCTACAGGTGCTCGCTGGGCAGGTGAGAGTGTTTACAAAGCTTTTAGTTACAATCAGAGGCAGTGGGCACGCGCTGCCACCATAGACTGTAAAATTCAATGGATGCCAGGACACTCGGCTCAAACTGAGGTCAACAAAAACTGCCCCCCCTTGGTGACTGGCTGCTGTATAGGTCAAAAACTCTGTCTCCTCATGCATTTCAGATTTGAGGTGGTAAAACTGAGAAATTAATGCACCTCGTACAAATGTTTCTCATATATGATATGACAATATTGTTTGGCTGCATTGTGTTCAAGTCCTCTTTTTTAGCCTCAAGTTATGGGGTGCACACTTGTATTTAGTTTCAATGCCATGATTACTGTACTTGTATTTATTCATAGCAAAGCTGGATTTAATGACCAAGTAGTACCTGATGTATCAGTCCTTTTGCAGCAGGACACACGGTAGATACCATCAAAATCAGTCCACTTCTGCTTGCAATCAGCAAGTCCATCCAGTTTCAGCTTAATCAGTCTGAACATTGAAGCAAACAGCTATCATTACACCTGAACTAGTTTGGAGTAACAGGTAGAGAGGCAGGAACATTCATGTACTGATTCTGGAGGAATTTAGGACCTCACCCCTGAGCTACAGTGTGTTGAAATTCAGTCTCCTTGGTGAAGGAGAACTGGACCTCAAAGGGCAGTGATTCTGGGTCGTCTGCATCAACGCAGTTAGGGAGGCCTGGTGCATACACACGCCAGCTGGAAAAACAGAGAGCATATGAGCAGCAGAATCTGAGGCATATCTATGCTGGTACATCATGAAAGGTCACTTATTCATAGATTGATGCACTGGTTCTAAATGTTCATGGATAGTTAGACAAACAAATAAATATAGCCATAGATTAAACAACCTTGTACTTGTAATTGTACAAAAATGAAAAAGAAAAAATCTCTCCGCTCTCACTCATAGTCTTCCCTACGTTGGGTCAGCTCCTTATCCCGACTGTACTTGCCAAGTGGATGTGCGTCTCCACCCTCAACAAGAGCTTAAAAACAAAACCACAATGAGATGCTGAATTTAATCAGTTTAAACAGTAAATAAGTAAAATAAATCTATTATAATCCATCTTTAGGAACCTTTTTTTTATGAAGATTACAAACCTCTTCCCTCTCTAAATATGTGCACTTGATCATCACTGATCCAGCGATAGATGGGGAACTGGTATTCTTCTCCCTCTGGGGATTTGACCTCCACCTTGGCAGGGAACCAGGCGTCTTCAGGGAAGAACATGGGAGCCTGTTTTTTAAGCTCTATCATCAGCAGCTTTCCAATAGACTCAGGGCAGGTCAGGGTGAAAGTGGCCACCTTGAGTAATGACGAAAGTGGTTTGATTAAATCCATCTTTTTCATGAATTTCTTTTTTCCTTTTCTTCTTTTCTACCTGCACAGTGAAATGATTTACACTGTATTCAAAATGCTGAATGACAAAAATGGAGCATGCCAAGACATAATGGCTGATGCACACACCCTCACCATATCTTCACCAACTGAAGATAATTACTGTCTTAGTGAGCAAAGTGGAAGTTAAGCTGCAGGCGACTCTTACACAATTATTGGCCTACTTACTGTTGCAATCAAAGAGCAGGCTAAGCTGACCAAAAAAAGTTCAATATTTTAAAAAATGTCATTGAAATATCAAACTTCAATGAAATATAATCAGAAAAAATGAAGATCACTGGTATGAGAACTTCGATGTAATACAAAGAGAATCAGTGCATGTAGAGACATGAAGATGGCTGCAGGCCAAGCTGGAAATCAGGACTGATATCAGCACTTTGTGGTGATGTGAAACAAATAGTGAAAGTTTTGATAAGGATACGTTGCTCTTCTGTATGAATAATTCATCGTATCATATAAAATGTGACCTCTGACCTCCACCTCTGTTTCATTCATGAGGTGAGAAAGCATTGACTTAACACACAAATGTGGGTGTGAAGGAAGAACAATGTGAGGCTGAACCATGAGACGTTACTCACAAGTGTTTTGGAAACATTGCATCAAACTATACATGAACACGGTTTTGTAAATCTGAATTATTTTTGGTGCACATCATATGTGGGGTTTTGTGATACGTACACTTTTAGTTAAGATTGTATGCACTTGATATGTAAATGGTACCCCAGTTCTTAATGTACGAAACATTAAATATTCTTGATTTGTCAAAAACTGATCCTGAAGCATCAAAGAAAGCATAGTTGTTGCTTAAAATGTTTCAGAAGATTGGCTACATATCAAGCTGCACATTTCAAAATTTTGAGTGCAATGTCAGACTTACTGCTCCATTGAGGAAATTTAGAGACCCGAAGAAGTTTGTGAGCCAGGTGATTTGGCTCTCTCCATCTGTTCCCACCAGCTTGATGCTGACATTGTGAAAAGTGGTAGAGTTGAGCAAATTGCCTGTGAACACAGTCACTTCGTAGTTCACCATTTTTTCTCTGGTGATCAGGTGAATCTCTGGGAGGAGAGAAGAAGATTTTCCAGCCTTAACCGTCGCACAGTCCAGGGAATCTTAAAAGAACTTTGAGAATCAAACACTGACTTTGTCTTTCGTTGTTTCTTACAGTCCTACTGCTGCTAACTGAAATCATTCAGTGAAGTATCTCACTTACCAGACAATCAGGTCTTGAAGCTCCTCTGATGAGCCACACCTTAGATTCAAGCAGACAAATCTGAATCTTCTCTTTTTATTTACTGTCTGGTAGTGGGAGTGTCCTGACTATTATCATTTCTGATGATGTGATGTGAGGAAGACAAACAAAATACCAAACCATCAGGGTAAATGGTTTAAAGAGTATCTCAGAGGACGACTTTGATCAGTCAATCTACCTTTTTAATAAAAAAAAAGGTCTAGATAAACTTCTACTTTTACTACTACTACTCACACTAGCACACATATATTAGTGCAGGTCCAAAAGTTTATTTTAAAGTTATAATTGTAACATTTAAAATCTATTATATCAGGATGAAGAGGACAAGGTGAAAGCATCATTTCTTGTGTTAACTGTACGCAGTACATGCTGAACAGGAAAGTTCAGTCTTTGCAAAGCGGGGTTGTTAGAGGTGCCTGCCAATAATTACTGTTACCAAATGAACAGTGCTGCACCTTTTTAAAAGGTGTAAAAGGTGCTGCATGAGTAAAAGTTCTCCTTTGAGAACGCCCATGTCGCCGCCTGACTCTCTGCCTATGCTCACACCACTGTGGGCGCCAGATATCCTACACTACGTTGGTTGGCAGTGCAGCTTCTGTTCTGGTCATGTTGCCAATTTGTCGATTGTGCACAGAAGACTAGGGCCACTGAATTTGAGTATATTGGAGTTTGAGCTGATACATGTAGGGCAGCAGGTAATCATGCTGCAATAATTTCAAAGAAGAATAGAGAGTAAATATTGTAAAAAAGAATGAAATGTATAGGTTAAGAATCAGATTCAAAGGGGGATAATAAAAACGTTGTTTCAATGTACATTTAATGAGGGTTTGTGCCGAACTACATATGTTGGGGCCTGCAGAAGTGCAAGGCTGCACAACTCATGTATCTTCTCCAACACATTTGACGTGCAGACATCCAGACTAAAGATTGTGTTTCTCTTTGTCTAAAAGTGACATGTCATTTTGCAGTGACATTTAGCCATAGGTAAGAAAGAAAAATGCTGTTCTTGAGTTGCTTCTATTTTTCTGGCAAATGAGAAATAACTTTGTGATTATTAAAGCTTGAATGAAGAAACATGTTGCATGCTCACGTGGGGCCTGTGGTGGAGTCAAAGTTAAATGACTGTCCATGTTCTGGTTTTAGTATTCAAACTGTAAAATCATGTGAAGCTCTGTTGTTATTGCAGATGCAATAGCGCCTTCTAATCAGTAGGCAGCAGCATTGTGTTTTTAAGGGCCTGGAGTTAAACAACAAATGATTAAAACAGAAAAATAAAAACATGCTAGAACTGTAGTTTTTGAGGCTCTAGCTAGTACAAATTTGCAGGCTCAATTGCAAACCTGAATGTATAAGATATCAAATATATCATTGGGCCCTGAGTGGCTTATGGTCTTGTTTGCTTTTGTAAGTCATCAAAAATCATCAGTATCACGTTTCAGTTTCACGATCGGTTATATATTCTTTCATTTGAAAAAAGGGTTCACAGCTTAGGATACTGTTGAGTGCAAAGTCAGCTAAGACAAAACTGAAACCATGCATCACAACATAAGGCATGAATTTGTATTTATTCATTTGTTAAATTTTCTTCTCTGAGAATAGAACAGGTTCAGAAAAATAGCATTTATAGTCAATGAAAAACATGATGCTAAGGGATTTTGCCCTTATTTCAAATTTTCTCATCTCAAAAGAAGGAGGAAGAACAACTCAAAACTGGATGGTAAGTGAGATCACTTTATTATTTCACAGCACTGCTTTCCTATTCAGTGCAGTCTTTTGCATAACAATGAAAAGTCAGTGAAGCTAAAGAGCTTTCATTCATATTGAACATTTTTGTTTTTGGAAAAAGAAAAGAAACAATGACGTTTCACACAAAGTTACCAAGTATTATGAAGTAAAATATTTTATTTTCATTGAAGTTTATCTTGTTTTTTTTATAAAGCTCATGGCTAACAGCTGATCAGGTTGCACATACGTTCAAATGGTCACACTGTTTTCCACCATTGTTGGTGCGAGGTATGTGTACGGCAGATCCAGACTCTTGTTTCTGACACTGATGCTTGTTTCCAGAACTTCAAGTTCTCCCTGAAACTTTTCAATCAGCTGGAGGGGAATGTCCTCATAGAAGTGCTGGTCTGGATACTGGCCAAGAGGAACCTGATGACATCAAAGAAACATTTAAAAGTGAGTTTTTCCCCCTTAAACATTTAAACATTTACAAACTCTAACTTAGGTAGGGATAGTATAAAGTAGAAAGCATTTAGCAGATTACTTAAAACAGTTAAAGAAAACATTTTTTACCTAAAATTAGCATGAAGATCACACACCATGTGTACAGTAGGTTTGTTGTGTTGTTGTGCTGGTGGTTGTGTGGTCCATTTTCATGGTTCTGTTTTGTATTTTTTGGAAATAATTCTTATCTAAACTTGTGAAAGTTGTCGTTATTTATTTATTTTTTTCGGACACCTGTTTTCAGAAGCCCTTCCATGTTTTGAGAATTGTGCTTTGAAACAACAAAATAACTGGTTGCCTTTGGTGTGGCCAAGGTTTCTTTTGTATGATATAAAGTAATCAGTGCAAGTATCCATTTGTTTGTCATAGGGATAGACCGATTATCGGTCACGCCGATTATCTGCATTTGCCCTCTTTTTAATCTGACGACCGATAATGATCCATTTAAAAGAGCGAAGTGCCGGCTTGCTTCTGTCTGCAGTCACTTTTCTGCCTCCAGCATTGTCCCACCCACATCTCCGTCTGATTGGTTACACACAGAGCTACAGTACAGCAACAGCCAATCAGCAGTGAGTGTGGGACTCGCCCTGAGTAGTTCACTGCGACACGAAAACAGTTTCAGTCGAGAGGTCCGTGCTCCGCGGGGAAGGTCCGGATACATGTGTGTAAGGGAAATGACGCTGTAGATTCTCCTAAAAATGTACTAAACAGCCCAGCCCTCTACTCGCAACAACTTAACTGTAAGACCAATAACGTTTTATATCCATAACCGGCGGCAGCTCTGCTCTCGGTCTCTCCTCACCTGTCTGCTCATCACTCCATACAACACTGAGGCTAATGTCCATATAGAAATAGTCCGTGATGGTAGAAGCGTGTGTGTGTGTGTTTGTTCGTGAGAGAGAGCGAGAGAAAGAATGAGAGAGACTGTGTGTGTTGAAAAACCTAATGAACCCAACCCTGTCCAGTATTAATGCAGGGAAGCATATTAAGGGGAAGGCTGTATAGCTTTTAGCATAGCATTGGCTCACTGGTCCACTTCTCTGCACTGTAACCACAGGGAGAGAGTCAGTTATGGTAAAAGTTGTGTGGCATCTGTAGGGAGGTATTTATTTAACATAATCTCTTAACTTTGAAAACTCCTTTCATTTTTTTTCAGATTTCTTTGATCTTAAAACACTTGAAAGATAAGATAATATTTTAGTAGTTAAATTCTGGAAGCTGCAAATGAATATAGATCATAGGTCATAGATATCGGTAAAAAATCTCCTTAACAACCGATAATTGGTATCGGTATCAGTCCTGAAAAAAACATATCGGTCTATCCCTAGTTTGTAACCTGCTCTATGCTCCTAACATCAGTCTTAAACTACAGAAGAGCATTGAGCTTCAACGTCTTTGCTTCAGTGATGTCTTGTGCAAGAAATGTGTGATTATCTTTTAATCCATTAATATCTTTTTGTGCATATGAGGAAGTATTTGGCACTCACAAAGTCAGAGGACTGCTTGCTGAGACTATACAGGACGGCGACTCCAGTCACCGTTGCATTGACATCAGGGAGCGTCTGCAGTATCGTGTCCTCAGTTGCTTGCCCCTTGGTGGTTGGTGGAGGAAGTTGCATGGTGGGGGGGTAGTTTGGCATCCAGGCACCAAATTCAAACTGCAATGATTCAATATTTGATGGGTCACAGATGAACTTCTGAACTTGCATTTTATGTCTTGCTGTCCCCATTTTCAGATGATTCATTATCAATCATCCATGAAACAATCTGATATAAAAGATAAGAATCCTAAGTTGGCATTTTAAATAGGGTTGATTCAAGGTTTGTTTAAAACAATGAGTTCAGTGAGTTCAAGTGTTCACTCTCCCTGACTCAACAAGTAAAGCAAAATCTCATCAAACTATTCCACAAAAATATTTGATCACAATAACAAAAGGACTCACCTGTCCAGAATTCACTGCTGCGTGTTGTGCTGAGGAAGTGAAGATCACCATGGTCACAAATTTGACCAACTCATCCACCTTGTCAAATTTCTGTGGGATACCTGAGAAATAGAGAAGATAAACAGCATTTCATGAAGAAATCTAAAATGATCTGTGTATCACAGTAAGACATGAATCAGTGATACAGGAGAAAAAAAACATCTGAGAGTGACATGGATCTGTGATGAGTTTCATAACTCTAATATCACCTTGAATTGAGTTCCTTGAACATGGTATTGGCCAGTTTGTTCTTGTGACATGGTAAATTGTTATAAAATTTAATCAAGGATGACTCATGTTGAAAATTATTATTTTTTGGCTATTAGCTGTGAATACTGTAATCAGTGCTTCACTCCACAGTAATTAAAGTGTTAGGGTTGAATTTTGATCTTTAAGTATGTATTTCAAATGTGCATATTGTAGAGTAGATAAAATAAATGATATTAATTATTATTTTAGTTCCAAACCCACCTGATTCTTCTCTGGAAAGGAATCCCTCCACAAAAATATCTGATATCCACTTCTGCAGTTCCTTGTCTTTCTGGACCTCAGCATCAGTCTTGTAGTAATAGGTGAGGATCCCCTTCACAAATCTTTAAGAGAAAGAGAAATAGCAACATTGAAAATATTTTAAAACATTTTTAATGACACGGGTCTTTAAATTGGTCTAATAGTAAAGCAAATATGAACAACCTGAGCGCTGAAGAGTCAAACAGAATAATGAAAGAGACTCGAAGGATGACACATGAAATATAACCGGCAAATGAAAACCCAACATAACCTGACAAAATAAAACAAAAGATGAAGATTCAGAAAACTCAACACCAACACCAACTGCCTGAGTCAGATTAGTCAAGACTCTTCACCTTTCACCATTTTTGTGATGTAATTTCTGCAAAGCATGGCCATTTAAAAACAGAAGAGTCAACATTTGAGGAAAGATCAACAATTTCTGAAACAGGCTGAAAGTTGCTACAGCTCAGCCATTAATGGGTTAACACTGATCAAGTTAAAGCTGAGGTAACACGTCGTCAGAGATGCTGATTTGAGGGGTCTGCCTCTTGGTTAAACCTTGGTTAGTCCATGGAAAAAGGCATTAAGACATATTCTCTTAGTCTACACCCATTGTCATTAGGTAAGATTATAAGAAGTGTGACTTTATTTGATTAGGCTGTTGTTCATATCTAAGAAAACTTCCTAGTGACGATGTATTACCCATAATATTTTGATCAAGGAAACTGAATAAGCGTACAGTCAAGTGTCTCAAGGATGTCTGAGCAGTTATTGGGGGACAGACAAACTGCCAACAGATTCAGGATTTCCACTGGCAACTGTGACTGCATGTTCAAAGAAAACTGCAACTCTGACTGTCACCCTACTTTAATCCCCTCAAACATGATTTTGATGGGGCGCAGATGGCCTAGTGGATATGGCTGCGCACCATGAGGCATGCCCTCGAGCGAGCGGCCCGGGTTCGAATCCGACCTGTGGCCCATTTCCCGCATGTCACTCCCCACTCTCTCTCCCCTTTCCGACACTGTCCACTGTCCTCCTCTATCAAACAAAGGCCAAAAAAATAACTTTAAAAAAAACATGATTTTGATCCATACATAAAGAGAATTTTGAATGGAAACTAAAAAAACACTGTACCTGTTGATGATTCCCCAAAGCCTGAGTCCATCGTCCCTGTAGTAGAAGTTTGGCAACTTCTCCAGCCCACGCTCAGCAATGTCATGTTCTATGCAGAGGGAGCTGTACTTCAGCTCAGCCATTGATTTCCTCAAGAATGTGATTTTACCATCTACATCAGTTGCTGAGAACTAGAAATTAGAAAACATAAAGAATATTATTGAACAAAAATAATTGACACCCTGTAAAAATGCATGGATAGAGGATTCTTTTTCGTTTGTCTGGTTTTCTTTTACATGCCAACTCACTCTTATGCCTGAGCACTCAAGTGCCAGATTATTCTTTCTCTCATCATACAGCACATCTAGAAAGGTGACTCACTAATGGCAGGAGCCAGGGAAAGATTGGAAGCCGGAGCATATGATGTGCAAGCTAATCCACAGAAGGAAACAACATAAACTGACATTAAAAGAAAATCTCTAATGTATCAGGAAGAAGCTTTGTTACACCGCATTGAGTGACAGGAGGAATGGGTAGGGGTCTTCTTTTTAGACTTCTAGAATATAGTCATGCTATACTATATAGTTTCTACATCAAAAAACATATATAACGTAATTTTGACAGATCCTGCTGTAAGGCCAGAGTTCTGGAGTGAGAATTGGCTAAGTTTGCAGAAAAGAAAAGAGTTGACTGCAAGCTTTGCTGAGCCTCTTACCTGTGGGAATAACTCTTGCTCGGATAGCAGCGTAAGTCGAGCCATGACGTTGATCTGCAGAGTGTAGCGAGTGTGAGGGACGAGGAGCTGAGAAGAAGAATGAATTGTGTTACACTCTGTAACATCTGTGTTCTTGTTTAGAAAAGGTGTGCAATTTAATAGCAAGTTGACTGTTTATGATGTGTCGTGCTTTGTCTAGTCTTAAAACCACTCGGTGTTTGAACACTGAAAATCACTGTTATCTGATTGACACCTTGTTCATACACTGTTTGCAGAGGCTGCTATGCAAAGCATCATTAGTTTCTACCACACTTTGGTGGAGAGCAGGGCCTGAGATCCAACCCCAGTGCACAGTTGAGAGATGACCAACTCTTCTGTCATTGCCACTATTCTGCTTTAATACATTAAGTACTATGAAGTTCTCATTAACAGATACCAAAACACTCTGGTTTATTTACTATGGTAGCTACAACCATCAGCAAGTGAAACAATGACAGTACATTCAGTGTGCTCCTTTGCAGTTACCTTGTAGAGTGGATGCACCATGGGCACATTTCTCAGCAGAGACACAGCAAAAACTTCAGCCAGCAGATGAGTGCGCAGCAGGTGAATATTTAGTTGATGGTAGGTGAATTCTGCACTTCGTACAAACATCTTGGCCAACAACCAGTCATACTCTGAGTCAGTGGGAAGAAAGATGGGGTTGTCCTTTCCAGGTTTCTGCTTCAGCTACAAGAGAAGGAAAGGAGATATAATCAACTAAGAAATTACAAACTCTGGTGTTTCGATAAACTGATGTCTGGAAGTTTGATTGTTGAATTTTATCTGTTTTCTGTTTGTGCTATGGGTTTGATCAGCAATATGTCTGGAGGAAGAAGAATGAAGCCTGTAGAGAAGCTCTGACAGTGGAGTAAACACGGTATCATCAAAATTTCTATCTACAGGCAATAAACTCGACCCATGTGCCTTTTCCACATACTTGAAGCACAGAGAAGATGATGATATTAGCAATAAAGTGCTGCTTGCTGTAAAACTGGTTTTGGTGGATCGATGTCACTGGTTGCAGGGGCTGGTGAGGGCAGATCACAAGAACATCTCATACACCCAGTCTGCTAAACATTTGAGCTCCAGGAGGGACAGGTGAACCTTGTTTTGGTAGATTCAGTTTCAGCCTTATCATAGCACACAGGCTCCTGGAACACCAAATCAGAAACTCAGCCCTGATCCTAAACCTATCCTGACAACAACCAGTGTTGTTGCAGCTGGGAGATTGAGTCTGTTTTCAAACAGGCCCAAAACCAACAGGCCGACCGAGGTAACTGTTCCAATACCAATCTATCCAGATATCCTCCAATGGGCTTACTTCTCACAACCTACTCCAGCCTTCCTTCTGGTGGTCCATGATCGAGGCAGACACATACTCTGGACCTACACAAAGGGACCTCAAGATTCATCTGACTGAAACACTTACTGGATTCACAGGCTCTTCCAGTTTCTTGCCCTCTTGGACTCATTCACCTTGGACTCTCATACCCAGGACTCACCAGGCTCCCTCTGTTCCCCCTGGACCAAGCTAGGACTCCCAGTTTACTAACTTTACTCATAAATCCTTTGCCTTTTCCTCAACCTTCCTCAGTCCATGTGTTCTGCATTTAGATTCATTCATTCATTCATTTTATTTGTCCCATACATGAGAGTTTAAAATATCACAATGTTTGAGAAATCACACATATTTAAACATTGAAACTCTGCATGACTGGAAAGGAGAAGCTAGAAGAACAAATTTCTTATTTATTGCTACCCCTATTCTGATCACAAAACTTCAAAATGTCTCGCCACCATGACCTCCACCCCACTCTTAGAGCCTTCAAAAAGGGAACTCAAGTCTCAAGATTGTCAAGCTGGGAACAAACAAAAAAAAAACAAAAAAACAAATAAACATAAGTAAAGAACAGTGCATCAAATTAAATTTCAAGGTCATAGCTGAAGAACCGTCTCTCTTTATATATTTTTTTAAATTGTAAAATATTTCTGCATCCCTTCAGGTCATCCTGCTGAGAATTCCATAATTTAACACTAACAACTGAAATACACATTTGTCTCAACGTTGTCCGAGCATTTGGATTCACAATTTTAGTTTCTGCCTGATATTTAGTAATATTGAGTTTCTCTCACCTGAATAGCGATTGGCATCAGCTTGTTTTTTGGAGTTTTATGCAGCAGCACGAGGGGAGCCATCAGGTACTGCTTTTTCCCATTTACTGTGTTTGTTTCAAGTCCATCCAAGAGCTTGTAGTCGCACAGGTAGATGTTGCCACTCTGAAGTTTTAGAGGATGAGAACAGATTGGCTCGTAAGCATGTGGTGTAAATTTTAGGAATATGAAGCAGATATTTAATGGAAGAACTAATTTTTTATACCAAGAGTAGTCAAAGTTAAGACAAGCACCTTTAGTTCATCTTTCAGGCTTTGCTCACCACGAAGGAAGAGCATGCGATCAGTAACAGGTAAGTTCTCAGGGAGGGCTGAACAACGTTGGATCACCATGGGGTTGACACCGTTTAGAAACTGGTAGGCAAAAAATTCATCCAACTTCCAACGTTCGTAAACATAGACTGGAAAAAGAAACGAAATTAAGGTTGAACCATGAAAACAGTGCACAATGTGTTTCACAGAACTAAAGGAAGGGTCAGCAGGATTTCCCTTAAAGGTGTACAGCTCTTCAGTCTCTCCCATGCAGGAACGTGATGCTACAGGTGCTCGCTGGGCAGCTGAGAGTGTTTACAAAGCTTTTAGCTACAAGCAGGCAGTGGGCACGCGCTGCCACCATAGACTGTAAAATTCAATGGATGCCAGGACACTCGACCCAAACTGAGGTCCACAAAAACTGCCCCCCTTGGTGACTGGCTGCTGTATAGGTCAAAAACTCTGTCTCCTGATGCATTTCAGATTTCAGGTGGTAAAACTTTGAGAGATTAATACACCTTGTAGAAATGTTTCTCATATATGATATGATGATATTGTTTGGCTGCATTGTGTTCAAGTCCTCTTTTTTAGCCTCAAGTTATGGGGTGCACACTCAAATTTAGTTTCAACGCCATGATTACTGTTCTTGTATTTATTCATAGCAAAGCTGGATTTAATGACCAAGTAGTACCTGATGTATCAGTCCTTTTGCAGCAGGACACACGGTAGATACCATCAAAATCAGTCCACTTCTGTTTGCAATCAGCAAGTCCATCCAGTTTCAGCTTTATCAGTCTGAACATTGAAGCAAACAGCTATCATTACACCTGAACTAGTTTGGAGTAACAGGTAGAGAGGCAGGAACATTCATGTACTGATTCTGGAAGAATTTAGGACCTCACCCCTGAGCTACAGTGTGTTGAAATTCAGTGTCCTTGGTGAAGGAGAACTGGACCTCAAAGGGCAGTGATTCTGGGTCGTCTGCATCAACGCAGTTAGGGAGGCCTGGTGCGTACACACGCCAGCTGGAAAAACAGAGAGCATATGAGCAGCAGAATCTGAAGCATATCTATGCTGGTACATCATGAAAGGTCACTTATTGATAGATTGATGCACTGGTTCTAAATGTAAATGGATAGTTCGACAAACAAACAAAGACAGCCACAGATTAAACAACCTTGTACTTGAAATTGTACAAAAATAAAATAGAGAAAATCTCTCCGCTCTCACTCATAGTCTTCCCTACGTTGGGTCAGCTCCTTATCCCGACTGTACTTGCCAAGAGGATGTGTGTCTCCACCCTCAACAAGAGCTTAAAAACAAAACCACAATGAGATGCTGAATTTAATCAGTTTAAACAGTAAATAAGTAAAATAGATCTATTATAATCCATATTTCAGAACCTTTTTTTATGAAGATTACAAACCTCTTCCCTCTCTAAATATGTGCACTTGATCATCACTGATCCAGCGGTAGATGGGGAACTGGTATTCTTCTCCCTCTGGGGATTTGACCTCCACCTTGGCAGGGAACCAGGCGTCTTCAGGGAAGAACATGGGAGCCTGTTTTTTAAGCTCTATTATTAGCAGCTTTCCAATAGACTCAGGGCAGGTCAGGGTGAAAGTGGCCACCTTGAGTAATGACGAAAGTGGTTTGATTAAATCCATGAGGTTCATATGAAGCATGTCTTATGGCCAAAACTATAAATCCTGGTATTTATAATACACTATTTAAAAGGAAAAGGTTGAACTACATAACAGTTAAATCAAAAGATCAGGGGTCTCATTTATAAAATTTGCAAAAAACAATCAAGGACCTAAAATTTGCACCTGCTGTTCCGATCCATACGTAAGTGTATTTAGGAGTCTTGGGAGGTTAAACTAGGCATCCAACAGCAGATTAACAGAGCCATGTCCTAAAAATCACTGAATAGGCTTTGTAAAAGGGCATCAGGAAATGTAAAATGACAGCTGAGCACAGTGATAGTCTTTCTTTTTCAGGAATTTCTGTCTTTCTTTTCTACCTGCACAGTGAAATGATTTACACTGTATTCGAAATGCTGAATGACAAAAATGGACCCTGCCAAGACATAATGGCTGCTGCACACACCCTCACCACATCTTCACCAACTGAAGATAATTACTGTCTTAGTGAGCAAAGTGGAAGTTAAGCTGCAGGCGGCTCTTACACAGTTATTGGTCTACTTACTGTTGCAATCAAAGAGCAGGCTAAGCTGACCAAAAAAAGTTCAATATTTTAAAAAATGTCATGAAATATCAAACTTCATTCAAAAATAATCAGAAAAAATGAAGATCACTGGAATGAGAACTTCGATGTAATACAAAGAGAATCAGTGCATGTAGAGACATGAAGATGGCTGCAGGCCAAGCTGGAAATCAGGACTGATATGAGCACTTTGTGATGATGTGAAAAGAATAGTGAAAGTTTTTATAAGGATACGTTGCTCTTCTGTATGAATAATTCATCGTATCAAATAAAATGTGATCTCTGACCTCCACCTCTGTTTCATTCATGAGGTGCTCTGCATTGACTAAACACACAAATGTGGGTGTGAAGGAAGAGAAATGTGAGGCTGAACCATGAAACGTTACTCACAAGTGTTTTGGAAACATTGCATCAAAGTATACATGCACACGGTTTTGTAAATCTGAATTATTTTTGGTGCACATCATATCTGGGTTTTTGTGATACGTACACTTTTAGTTAAGATTGTATGCACTTGATATGTAAATGGTACCCCAGTTCTTAATGGAAGAAACAGGAAATAATCTTGTTTTGTCAAAAACTGATCCTGAAGCATCAAAGAAAGCATAGCTTGTTGCTTAAAATGTTTCAGAAGATTGGCTACATATAATGCTGCACATTTCAAAATTTTGAGTGCAATGTCAGACTTACTGCTCCATTGAGGAAATTTAGAGACCCGCAGAAGTTTGTGAGCCAGGTGATTTGGCTCTCTCCATCTGTTCCCACTAGCTTGATGCTGACATTGTGAAAAGTGGTAGAGTTGAGCAAATTGCCTGTGTGCACAGTCACTTCATAATTCACCATTTTCTCTCTGGTGATCAGGTGAATCTCTGGGAGGAGAGAAGAAGATTTTCCAGCCTTAACCGTCGCACAGTCCAGGGAATCTTAAAAGAACTTTGAGAATCAAACACTGACTTTGTGTTTCGTTGTTTCTTACAGTCCTACAGCTGTTAACTGAAATCAAACAGTGAAGTATCTCACTTACCAGACAATCAGGTCTTGAAGCTCCTCTGATGAACCACACCTAAGATTCAAGCAGACAACTCTGAATCTTCTCTTTTTATTTCCTGTCTGGTAGTGGGAGTGTCCTGACTATTATCATTTCTGATGATGTGATGTTACATCTATAGAAGCATGACAAACAAAATACCAAACCATCAGGGAAGATGGTTTAAAGAGTATCTCAGAGGACGACTTTGATCAGTCAATCTGCCTTTTTAATTAAAAAAAAAAGGTCTAGATAAACTTCTACTACTACTACTTCTACTACTCACACCAGCACACATATATTAGTGCAGGTCCAAAGTTCATTTTAAAGTTATAGTGGTAACATTTAAAATCTTCGATGTCAAATTTTCTTGGCCCTTGTTCTTGGCCTAAAAGGCCCCAACATGCTCTAACACATATCGCTCTTGTAGAGATTTCATATCTATGGAGACTTGTGGCCCTACCAGCCAATGATCAGACATTGAAACACCTGACAATGTTCTGGCTGTTGTTTCTTATAAATCCAGGTATTTCAATGCCAGAACTGTTGAATCTGATAATGAAGTTACACAAACCAGAAAATGTGTAGTTGTGTTGTTATGCTATCATATACAGGACTGTATGTTTGGATGCTGTCTTAGATTTATTTATCTCCATTATTTTTTCATTTTCTATTTCTGAGGTGTAATGTGGCCCCCATGTTTGTTTTTGTTTTAATTATATCTTTTGTTTTCTTTAATTCAACTTATTTATCAGAAAATCAGTGAGGATACTTGGAAAAAAAAGAATGATGGAAGCACAGAACACATTGGTTCATTTATGTACAAACATTTTCATGGTCATACCTAAATAACTGTTATGTTGAGAAAATCTCATCAGGTGTTGAAAGTATCTCTGAGTTAATTAAATTACTCTAACTGAGTTCTGCACTTTTTGAAGTTTTTGAAGCCTGAAAAAAACAACAATTGAGCAACATGCAACAGTATCAAAGTTGTAAATAATGGCTTTATTTCATGACAGGAGGAGACAGTTTAATTGGGAGTTATTATTACCGAACGAAACTGTGGAGGTGCTGGTTAGGGTGTGGTGTATTTGGTTGGCACAGGTGTTAACTGTTGGCCGATTGAGCTCTTTTTTTGATGTGCAGTCTGAGAAAAGGGCGCAGCCCTTCACTGAAAAGCTGCTCTTCCAGTGCTTGTGATGTGCAGATAAGGGTAAACTGGGGAGAAACACTGGATGGTCTCATTTTGATAGGAAACAAAATGATTTCTTGTGTGAAATTGTAATGTTGGAAAGCTGTTTTCTGATTGCCTTTGACTGTTGCATGCCTGGTAGACTTGTACACAGAGAAGCTGAAAACAAGGATTTTATGCACATAATTGGAGGCTAATCTTTAATTACGCCATGCATTTCCTATACACTAAAACAAATGTGTGTTTCTGTGGGTGGTGTAAAAAAAAATGGAACTCTTTTGAAGATGATTTTAAAAATTGTTCAAATATTCATCAATTTAAGAATAAATATAAAAACAAAACATTGAAATTGTATGAAGAAGAATGTGACAGGAATTAGAACTATGTATGCATCATATTGTAAGAGCTGATAATTTAATTTGTGTATGAGGCCATCTATGTTTACTCGTGTTCTGGACAGAGAAAGGGGTTAAATAAGAGCTACTCTTCAACACAGTTTTTTAAGTTATTTTTGTTCTGTGAAATTTATTTTTTCTCAGGCACAATTTATTTGTGTTTTTTAAATATATTTTCATTCTGTGATACTTATTTTTCTAATTACTATTGTTATTATTATTATCATTATTATTATTGTTATTATTATTGATGAAATATATTTTTGTTTTGAGAAAGGTTTCTGTGTATTGTGTCATCAATTTGTTTTTGAGAATTTTATCATGTGCTTATTTAAACATTTATTCCTTTGGTAGTTAGCCACATGCAAAGATCAACTGTAGTTTTGTGAGCTGTAACTAAAAATACTTGTTTTATTTGTGCATTTGACAGAAAATGTAAATTTAAACATAGGCCAGAACATGCTAAATTTTAAGTCACTTAACTGACAAACAGAGGGATGGAAGTTGGACCTTGAGCCTCTTTTGGCCCCAGGGCCTGGCTTTGGACCAACTATGCTTTGACAAACTCCGGGTCAAACCAGAACCAGCGCTGAGCAGAGGAGCCAGCGCGAGGTGATAAAGACGGTGCTGCCACCTACTGACCCAACGCGCTGTTACATCTGCAACGACAACAATGCAACATCACATGACTTTACTTCCGTACCTCATGAGTCGGTATTCATTCAGAAGAACATATTTCTGTGTATAGGGAAGTAAGAGACGTATGTAGCATCAGCTAACAACTGAAATGCCAAACTTCCCTCGAGGAGCTTCATTAATTTGAACCTTCACGTCGCCAAAGGCCCCGCAGGAGCACGGAGCATGTTTCTGCTCAGGTTTGGAGTCACTTTGCTGCTGTTTGCTTGTTCAGTAAGTATCTACTGCCTCCAATCTCAGTAAAGAAG